>PVKM010044099.1:0-12442 GCA_004027735.1 Carollia perspicillata | reverse complement strand
GGGTTTTGTTCTTTGAAAAGATAAACAAAATTGACAAGCCTTTAAGTAGGCTCATCAATAAAACAGAGAGAGGACCCAAATAAACACAATCAGAAATGAAAGAGGAGAGATTCCAACTGACACCACAGAAATACAAAGGATTGTAAGAAATTACTACAAAGAACTGTATGCCAAGAAATTTGAAAACCCAGGTGAAATGGACAACTTTCTAGAAAAATATGATCTTCCAAAACTCAGTAAAGAAGCAACAAAAAGCCTGAATAGACCAATAATAACAAATGAAATTGAAGCAGTAATAAAAAAACTACTGACACAGAAAAGCCCTGGACCAGATGGTTTCACAGGAGAATTCTACAAAGCATTTAGGGAAGAGATAACCCCTATCCTTCACAGACTATTTGAAATAATTAAAAAGGAAGGAAGACCCTCAAAGTCTTTTTATGAAGCCAACGTCATACTAATCCCAAAACCAAATAAAGACACAACAAAAAAAGAAAACCTCAGGCCAATATCGCTGATGAACACAGATGCTAAAACCCTCAACAAAATATTGGCAAACTGCATCCAGAAATACATTAAAATGATCATACACCATGACCTAGTGGGATTCATCCCAGGGATGCAAGGATGGTTCAACATTCGCAAATCAGTAAATGTAATACATCACATAAACAAAAGCAAAGACAAAAATCACATGATCATATCAATAGATGCGGAAAAAGCATTTGACAAGGTACAGCACCCATTTATGATAAAAACACTCAGCAAAGTGGGAATAGAGGAGAATTTCACAACATAATAAAGGCCATATATGAGAGACCTACAGCCAACATCATACTCAATGGGCAAAAACTAAAATCTTTTCCACTAAGATCAGGAACAAGACAAGGTTGTCCACTTTCACCAATACGATTCAACATAGTATTGGAAGTTCTAACCACAGCAATCAGCCAAGAAAAGGGAATAAAAGGCATCCAAATTGGAAAAGAGGAAACAAAACTGTCATTATTTGCAGATGACATGATAGTGTACATAGAAGATCGTATAGACTCCACCCAAAAACTGCTCGACCTAATAAATGAATTTGGCAAAACAGCAGGATACAAAGTCAATATCCAGAAATCAAAGGAATTTTTATACCAATAATGAAACAGCAGAAGCAGAAACTAAGAAAAAAAAACACATTTGATATAGCAACAAGAAAAATAAAATACCTAGAAATAAACCTAACCAAAGAGGTGAAAGACCTGTATGCAGAAAACTACGTAACACTGAAGAATGAAATCAAGGAAGACACAAACAAATGGAAATATATACCGTGTTCATGGACTGGAAGAACTGACATCACGAAAATGTCCACACTACCCAAAGCAATTTATAGATTCAATGCAATACCTATTAAAGTACCAATGGCTTATTTCACAGACATAGAGCAAACACTTCAAAAATTTATATGATACCATAAATGACCCTGAATAGCTGCTGCACTTTTGAAAAAGAAGAGCAAAGTAGGAGGGATCACAATACCTGCTACTAAGCTGTATTATAAGGCCACTGTAATCAAAACAGCCTGGTACTGGCATAAAAACAGACACATGGACCAGTGGAACAGCATAGAGAACCAGAAATAAAACCAAGTCTCTAAGGTCAATTAATATTTGACAAAGGGGGCAGCAACATAAAATGGAGTAAAAATAGCCTCTTCAACAAATGGTGTTGGGAGAACTGGACAGCTACATGCAAAAAATTGAACTTGAGCACCAACTTACACCATACACAAAAATAAATTCAAGGTGGATAAAAGACTTAAATATAAGCCATAACACCATTAAAGTCATAGAGGAGAACATCGGCAGGAAAATCTCAGATATTTCACACAGCAACATTTTTACTGATATGTCCCCCAGAGCAAGGGATATAAAGGAAAGAATAAACAAATGGGATCTAATCAAAATAAAAAGCTTCTGCATGGCCAAAGAAAACAGCATTAAAATAAAAAGAGAACCAACTGTATGGGAAAACATATTTGCCAATGATACCTCAGACAAAGGTTTAATCTACAAAATATATAAAGAACGTGCATGAATCCACTCTAAGAAGACAAGCTATCCAATTAAAAAATGGGCAAAGGACTTGAATAGATGCTTCTCCAAGGAGGACATACAGAGGATCCAGAAACACATAAAGGGTGCTTAATATTGCTAGCTATCAGAGAGATGCAGATTAAAACCACAATGAGATACCACTTCACACTGGTCAGAATGTCCATCATAAACAAAGCAACAAACAACAAGTGTTGGAGAGATTGTGGAGAAAAGGGGACCCTAGTTCACTGTTGGTGGGATTGCAAACTGGTACAACCACTATAGAAAACAGTATGGAATTATCTAAGAGAACTAAAAATGAAACTGCCTTTTGACCTAGCAATTCCACTGCTAGGACTGTTCCCTAAGAACCCATAAACACCAATCCAAAAGAACCTATGCACCCCAATGTTCATAGTAGCACAATTTACAACAGCCAAGTGCTAGAAGCAACCTAGATGCCAATTAGTAAATGACTGAATCAAAAAGTATGTTACATTTACACAATGGAATTCTTTGCAGCAGAAAGAGAGAAGGAGCTCCTACCCTTTGGAATAGCATGGATGGAACTGAAAATTATTATGCTGAGTGAAATAAGCCAGGTAGTGAAAGACAAATACCACATGATCTCACCTTTAACAGGAACCTAAACAACAAAACAAACAAGCAAGCAAAATATAACCAAGACATTGAAATAGAAAACAGGCTGACTGTAACCAGAGGGGAAAGGGGAGGGAATTTCAGGGGAAAGGAAGAAGGGGTCACAGGAACAAATATAAAGGACTCATGGACAAAAACTAAGGGAAGTGGAAATGGGAGGGAGATGGGAAGCACTGTGGGGATGGCCTGGGATGGTAGTAAAAGACAGAAAACTGTACTTTAACAATAATTAAAATAAAAAATAAGAAGAAATAAAAGGCATCCAAATTGGAAAGGGGGAAGTAAAATTGTCACTGCAGATGACATGATAGTGTACATAGAAAATCCTGTAGACACCACCAAAAAACTACTTGACCTAATAAATGAATTTGACAAAACAATGAGATACAAAGTCAATATTCAGAAATCAAAGGCATTTTTATGCACCAACCAACAATAAAATATCAGAAACAGAAATCAAGAAAAAAATCCCATTTGTTATAGCAAGAAGAAAAATAAAGTACCAAGGAATAACCCTAACCAAGAAAGTAAAAGACCCATACTCAGAAAATAATACAACACTGAAGAAAGAAGTCAAGGAAGACACAAACAAATGAAAGCATGTACCATGCTCATGGATTGGAAGAATTAACATCATCAAAATGGCCATACTGCCCAAAGCGACTTATAGAACCAATGCAATCCCTATTAAAGTGCCAATGACATATTTCACAGATATAGAACAAACACTTCAGAAATGTATATGGAACTATAAATGACCCCAAATTGCCTCAGCAATTTTGAGAAAGAAGAACAAAGCAGGAGGGATCACAATGCCTAATATCAAACTGTATTACAAGGCCACCGTAATCAAAACAACTGGTACTGTCATAAAAAAAAGACACATAGACAAGTGGAACAGAACAGAGAGCCCAGATTCATATATATTTTCTAATAGGGAAATTATATCTATTCAAGTCCACATTTCAAAACAACATTGCCATTCTGATGTAGGCTATAATGTTTGCAACAAATATGTTAAATTGCATTTTCATTAATACTTTTAAAAATATTTTATTTCTTTATTTTTAGAGAGAGGTGAAGGGAAGGAGAAAGAGAGGGAGAGAAACATCAATGTGTGGTTGCTTCTCATATGGCCCCCACTGGGGACCCGGCCCACAACCCAGGCATGTGCCCTGACTGGGAATCGTCATTAATACTTTTGAATGGTTTTCATTACCACAGATTTATAGAAGAGGAAATATTGTGTTGTACATCAGTGTCATTTCTTTATTTTTCATATATGTCCATGCCCATCCTCTCCCTTTCTGCGTAGATATTGATATGGATATATATAAATATATATGTATGTTTCTGTTATATAAATTTGCATACATGTTTATATATGTTTACATATATTTATGTAAAGCATATATACAATATACATACACAATAATAATGCCAAGCATACACAATACAAACATACACAATACACTAATGTTATAACTGTTTTTAAATTGCCTTATGAATCACTTTAAAAATATATTATCTTTGATAAATACCAAAGTAATTACCTTTTCTAATATATTTTTAGCAGATTTAAGTTATTATCTGTGGGGGAGCTTCATCCAGCAGAGCTCTCCTGGCCATCACAGATGAAAATAAGTCTACTAAGACATGATCTGCTTATGGACAAAAGGCTGACTAATCTCTCAGAGGAGAAAGGTCTCAAGCCTCTCTCTCAATGGACTTTTATGGAGTTTAGCTTGTATAGAGATGCATATCAAAGAAAGGAGATATGGTTTACAGATAACATTTCTGGGATCATGGGGGTCTTTTTGAGTCAGGATCTGGTAGATCCCAATCTGACACCAATCGGCTGTAAAACCTGGGGAAACAAACTTACTTTGTGCTTGGACTCTTAACATTTAAATTGAGGACATTATTAGCAAAGCAGGTTTCACAGAAGTTTGTGCATTCTTTCTTAGACCTGATTGCCCCCCATTGGAAAGCACCAGTTCAGGCACAGGGCTGCAATCCCCTTCAGCATTGTTTCAGGACTGAATAGTCAGGGGAACAGGGCAGACAAGAGATTAGAAGAC
This sequence comes from Carollia perspicillata, assembly GCA_004027735.1. NCBI lineage: Eukaryota > Metazoa > Chordata > Mammalia > Chiroptera > Phyllostomidae > Carollia > Carollia perspicillata. The sequence continues at coordinate 7,617 of PVKM010044099.1, read as the reverse complement.
TTTGTACAGATAGAATGAGGACTTAGGCTATGATAAAACCAAGGGGTGAGGGTCTTTTGTCCCTCCTCCATAATCCCCTAAACCCTTCTCTGATGGGCCCTTCACAACTGTGCCTGCCTTAGATTGTTCCTTCCTTGAGGAATCTTACCTGCCATTGACTATTCAGCCATCCTCCAGGGGCCAAGTAGGGTGAAGAAAAGGGGGCAGAGGCCACACCCCTGCTGGGAAGCTAAGTTTTCTCTCCTTAGTGGCTTATGTTCCCAAGGTTCTCTAGCCTTGGGGCCTTTATGCCTGTTGGCGGGGTTACACCTTCTGAAACGAGGCAGGACAGTTCCCAACAATTATCTGGTGGTGTTTTTTTTTCAGTTTAAAATAGTTTTTAGTATGTTTTAAAATTGACCTGTTAACAAAAATTCAGTCTTTGATAAGCCAGGAATGCTTACATTTAGGTTTTATTTATAAAGTGTAGTTCTGCTGGGTATATAATTCTTGGTTCATGTTTTGTTATTTTTCCAGTTTCTTAAGGTAGAAGATCGGTTTATTGATTTGACATTGTTTTCCTTATAGCATAGGCCTTATAGTCTAAATTTCTTTGTTTGTTTTAGCTGAGTTACCTCAAATTTGCTCTGTTGGGCTTTTATTTTGATTTACTAAGAATCATTTACTAACTCTGTGATTTTATGTAAGCGATTTTGTTTTTTGTTTTTTAAGATTTTATTTATTTCTCTTTAGAGGGGAAGGGAAGGAGAGAGGGAGAGAAGTATCAATGTATGGTTGCCTCTCATGTGTCCCCTGCTGGGAACTGGCCTGCAACCCAGACATGTGCCCTGACTGGGAATCGAACCGCAATCCTTTGGTTCATAGGCCCACACTCAATCCACTGAGCTACACCAGTCAGGGCTGATTTTGGTTTTTATAAAATTATGGTAAGAACATAGCATATTATTTACTTTATTAACAAATTTTGGAATGTGCATTACAGGTTAATTATAGTCATAATATTGTACAGCAGGTTTCTAGAGTTTACTTATCTTGTATAACTTAAACTCCATGCCTGTTGAACAGCATTTCCACACCTGACTCTTTTCCAGTCCCTGGTAACCATCATTCTACTGTGTTTCTATAAATGTGACTACTTTAGATACCTCATATAACTGTAATAATGCAGTACTTATCCCTGTGTGACTGGCTAATTTTACTTAGCATTATGTACTCCCAGCTGATCTTTATTATTGCATATGGCAGGATATCAATTTTTTTAAGGTTGAAAAACACTCCACATTTTTTTTTAACCTTTGCTTTCTTCATTTTTTATTTTTCTTTTTATTGAATTGGTTTCTTTCTTTCTTTATTTATTTATTTATATTTAGAGGGGAAGGCAAGGAGAGAGGGAGAGAAATATCAATGTGTGGTTGCCTCTTGTGCGTCCCCTGCTGGGAACTGGCCTGCAACCCAGGCATGTGCCTTGACTGGGAATCGAACCATGGTTGTTTGGTTCACAGGCCCGTTCTCAATCCACTGAGCTACACCAGCCAGGGCTGAATTGGTTTCTTCATCTTTAAATCGGGAATAATGACAGTCTCATCACTGGATCATTGTAAATTTTAGATAACTTATTTCATGTAGAATGCTAACAACACCTGAAAATACTAATGGTTCAATAAGTGCCTACTGCTTATACCACAAGTAGTAAAATTATTATTAGTTATATTACAGCAAGAAGCTCAGTGAGCTTAGGTAAGTTACCAACTTCCCAATCTTCAATTTGTTTAAGTTATGACATGTTTCTGGCCAGTTTCCATGATTCTGGTTAACCTCAAAGAAACTCATGTGGTAGTTATAGGACGAGCATTCAAGCATGCTTAAGCCAAACTGTTAAGGGAATATTATGCTAAGAAAATTAACTTTATGAGTCTAACCTTTGATTCATTCAGATTTGGGTCAGCAGTTCTTGGTGGATGACACTTTTATTAAACACTGGGGCCTGGTAGGAAGGAGACACTAGAGTGACTAGAAGAAATAAAAGCCTTGATAAGAATAATGAAAAAAGTTTTTGAAGGATCTGATTAGAATCTGGTCTTAACTAAGCTGTGCTACTGACTCAGACGCCTTAGTTGGGATTTGAAGATCAGGTATTTTAGTCTATTATGTAGGTGTGAGTTGTGTCTGCAGATTGAATTGAATCTTCTAACTACATTAATTCATGCATTTTATTTGTTATTTTAAAGTCTTTAAAAGCATTTTATATTTGATCAATTCTCACAATTATACACAGCATTTGCTGTCTCAACTATAAACATATAAAGAATAGTTTTTTATTGTTGTTCAGTTACAGTTGTGCCCAGTTTTCCCCCATTACTCTCCTCTGCCCTGCCCCCACCTCTTCAATCTGCCCCCTTCACCGTTGTCTTTGTCCATGGGTCCTTTGTACTTGTTGCTTGGCTTGACCCTTCTCATTCTTTTCCCCTCCACACTCCCCTCTGGTAACTGTCAGTTTGTTATTTATTCCATGTCTCTGGTTATATTTTGCTTGCTTGTTTGTTTTGTTGATTAGGTTCTTCTTATAGTTGAAATTATATGGTATTTGTCTTTCACTGCCTGGTCTATTTCACTTAGCAAAATGCTCTCCAGTTTCACACATGCTGTCCCAAAGAGTAGGAGTTTCTTCTTTCTTTCTGCCATGTACTATTCTATTGTGTAAATGTATCACCATTTTTTGATCCACTCATTTACCAATGGGCACTTAGACTGTTTCCAGCACTTAGCTATTGTAAATAATGCCGCTAAGCAGATTGGGATGAACAGGTTCTTTTGAATTGATGTTTCAGGATCCTTAGGGTATAATCCCAGCAATGGAATTGCCAGGTCAAAAGGAAGTTCCATTTTTTAGTTTTTTGAGGAAATCCCATACTGTTTTCTACAGTGGCTACACCAGTCTGCAACCCCACCAAGAGTGTATTAGGGTTTCCTTTCTCCACAACCTCACCAATGATTGTTGTTTGTTGATTCATTTATGATGGCCATTCTGACCACTGTGAGGTCGTATCTCCTTGTGGTTTTAATTTGCTTCTCTCTGATGGCTAGTGTTGCCGAGCATCCTTACATATATCTCTAGGCCCTCTGTATGTAATTCTTGGAGAAGTGTCTGTTCAGGTCCTTTGCCCATTTTTTTAATTGGATTGTTTCTCTTTCTGGTGTGGAGCCATGTAAATTCTTTATATATTTTGGAGATCAAACCCTTGTCTGAAATATTGGGAAATATGCTTTCCCATACATTAGTTCCCTTTTCATTTTGCTGATGCTTTCTTTAGCCATACAGAAGCTTTTTAATTTGATGAGATCCCATTTGCTTATTCATTCCTTCTTGTCCCTTGTTCTAGGGGACATATTGGTGATAATGTTGCTACATGGAATATCTGACATTTTCCTGTCTATATTCTCCTCTAGGACTTTTATGGTACCACAGCTTATATTTAAGACTTTTATCCACTTTGATTTATTTTTTTGTATGGTGTGAGTTGGTTATTGAGTTTCTTTTTTTTGCATGTAGCTGTCCAGATCTCTCAACACTATTTGTTGAAGAGGCTATTTTTACTCCATTTTATGCTTCTGCCCCTTTTGTTGAATATCAATTGACCATAGAGACTTGGGTTTATTTCTGGGCTCTCTGTTCTGTTCCATTTATCTATATGTCTGTTCTTATGCCAGTTCCAGGATGTTTTGATTACCGTGGCCTTGTAATATAGTTTTATATCAGGTATTGTGACTCCTCTTACTTTGTTCTTCTTTCTCAAATTGCTGAGGCTATTCAGTGTCATTTATGGTTGCAAATAAACTTTTGAAATATTTATTCTATATCTGTGAAATATTTCATTGGTAGTTTAATAGGGGTTGCATTATTTCTGTAAATTGCTTTGGGTAGTATGGTCATTTTGATAATGTTAAATCTTGCAGTCCATGAACATGGTGTGTTTCCATTTAAACAAATATATAATTGCATGAAAAAGAATAGCGATACTCATGTTTGTTCAGGTAAATTAAAGCAGGAGTCTGTAAGAACAGAATGTTCAGGTTTCTAAGTAGACCATTTTCCCTTATGTTCATGATTCTGGGCTATACAACAAAAACCATCTGTTTGTTGTTATTTTTGTCTCCAAGACTATCTTCTGTCTTGCAATTTTTTTTAGTGTAGCATAACACTTGAAGCCTAAAAATAGCTGCATCAGTGAATTCATACAAATTCAGCAGCATATAAATTCATTGTTGTGTTTATGCTTCCTTAGTCTCTTGCATTTTAACAATGATTAATGTAACTGATAAGTCTTAACTTTCTTTTAATCTTGGCATGACTGCATTTTAATAAATGTTTCTAGTTCTGTGAGTTTTTAAAATTTTACTAAGTTCATTGGGGTGACATTGGCTAATAAAATTACATAGGTTTCAAGTATACAATTCTTTAATGCATTATCTGTATATTTCACTGTGTGTTCACCACCCAAAGTCAAGTCTCCTTCTGGCACCATGTATTTGAATGCTTTTACCATTTACTACCCTCCCTATCCTTTGTCCCTCTGGTGACTCCTGTCTTTTTGTTGGTGCTTTCAGTTTCATATATTATTTAGGAGTGAAGCCATATTGTCCTTGGCTGTTTTTGTCTGACTTATTTCATTTAGCATGATAGTCTCAAAATCCACCCATGTGGACACTTTATTCACAGTAGCCAAGACAAGAATTTTCTTATTTCTTGTGGGATGTTTTAAAGGTGGTTTTAATCAGCAACGAATTCTTCCACTAAAATGTATCCAAAATAAACTAACAGACAAAATAGAACACAGACTCATAGATACAGAAAACAGACTGACAGCTGTCAGAGGGCAAAGGGTTTGGGGGCTGGGTAAAACAGGCGAAGAAATTAAGCAAAACAACAAAACAACAACTCATAGATACAGACCAGAGGAAAAAGGGGTGGGGGCAGGTAGACAAGGGTAAATGGGGAATAAATGGTGATTTGTTGAGTCGTATACTTGAAACCTGTATAGTTTTGTGAGCCAATGTCACTCCATTAAATTCAATAAAAAACTATTCATTTACTCATATTCAACAAATATTTCATAAGCATGTATCATATCCATGACACTGTGGTATAACCTGTGGAAATTCAAAGACGACTGCAACCATTATTAATTTATGATCTCTCATCTCCCCGACCATCCCTGTGTAATCCACTCTGTGATGCTGAACAAGGCCTCTGAAAGCTGCATTGCTTTAGCAAGCTGGCTCTCTGTTAGGCTTCACCCAGAAGGGATGGGGTCCTTCCTCTTTTCCTACTGTTCTCACCAGCGTAACCCAACAATAAATGTTCATACCATTAACAGCATTTTGTTATAAATACAGCACTAGGTTTCAGTTGGTAGTTTTTCAGTAATGTCTAAACCAGTGTTATCTTGTTCCCTCAGAGATACTTGAATATGAGTATGTATTGTGCGGAGTATACTTTCCAGATTCTTGGACCAGAGTTCCATATTATCCTTCCTCCCACACCCTGATAATTAGTACTAGCTGAGCAGTATCATTCCTAGGAAATCTTAATACCAGTTCCACATATCCCTTCCTCTAAGATACTAAGTTTTAATATTTCCAACCTGTTGCCTTGTTTCCTTACCCTTAGGTTGGCTGCTCCTTCCTACAGTTATCACCTGCATGATACATGATACTTTTTAAACTCTTTTCTTCCCTCCCTAGTTAATTCTCTTTAATTTGTTTTTTATTATGCAAAAGCACATAACAAAATACCATCTTAATCATTTTAAATGCACAATTCATTGGCATTAAGGACATTCATAATGTTGTGCAACCATGACCACTATCCATTTCTATCATTTTTCATCTCAAACTGAATCTCTTTATCCCTTAAAGAGATTCCTCCCCTTCCTTCAGTGCCTGAAAACCACTATTCTACTTTCTGTCCCTATGAATTTGACAATTCTAGGTACCTCATATAAATAAAATCATACAATATTTGCCCTTTTGTGTTTGTCTTTTTTCCTTTGGCATAATATCTTCATGGTTCGTCTATGTCGTAACATTTATATTAATCAATTCTCTCTATTAAAATAACTATGGTTTCTGTCTCCTGACCCGACTTTGACCTCTACAGTCACTAAAATAAATCATGCTTTACTAGCCTTTATTTATGGATAAAAAGTTAAGAATTATTTTCCGATGACAAATCCTTCTACCAAGTCAGTTATGTGAACTGTTAGTCATGCAGTACTTCTGGAAAAAGCTCACTTTATGTGACCCACTACATCTGGATGGGTGCATTTTCTCAGGAAAGGGAATGGGTCTTTCCATGACATTATATTAATACATTAAGTTTGATTTAAACTTTGTTTAATAGAAAGTATGAACTAATTATTTTATTCTACACATAAATTCAGGTTGACATGTTTGTATTTTAATAGAGTGGATGGAAAAGAGGAAAATACAGTGGGAAATGTTGCAGAGATGGACCAGAAGGGAAGATTTTATTATTTGAAGCTGTGATTCACCTTCTGAGTGGAAAGTTGGTAGCTAACTGTCTTATGCTTTCTTTTACATTTTCTGATGGTTTATATTTCATGAAAACTTCCTAAGCACTGTTTACACAACACTCTTTCTTTGGACACACTTGTAAGGATTTTTAGGGGTTCAAAATGCAAAAAGAAATGTTTCATTTTATTCTCATTAGTTAGTCATATGCAGAAGCTTCAGGGCCTACCTGTACAGTGTAATGTTTAAGAAAACTTATGAGTAATTGTATTCCAATTGGAGTCACTTAGCCATATTCAATTCTGCAGTCATTTTATAAAGAAACAACAGCCTTGGCTAATGTGGCTCAATGGATTGAGTGCTGAACTGAGAAGCAAAGGGTTGGTGGTTTGATTTCCAACCAGGCCACATGCTGGGTTGCGGGCCAGGTCCCCTTCTAGGGGGCATGGGAAGAGCAATCACACACTGATATTTCTCTCCCTCTCTTTTTCCCTCCTTCCCTTCTCTCTAAAAAATAAATGAATAAAATCTTTAAAAAAATACACAACAGATTCAAAGTGGAGTCACTTGTGCTAAGCCCATCAAGACTTTATACCTAACCTGGTTGCAGGTTTTGTCTCCTAGGAGTGGATTTTAAACTAATTAGTCTGAAACTTCCTTGTCAACCCTAGTAAAGTAATCTCCCAGATATGGCCCAATGTTTTTCCCAAAGGGAAGGTGACCTAGTCTGGAATAATCCACTCTTTTAACTTCCCCATCCCACCTTCCTCCACCCACAAATCTTTCCATTTTGTAAAACTCCTTGGAGATCTTTTCTGTTACTAGATGGGACCCTGTTTAATTTGTGATTTTTTCAATAAAGCCATTTAAATGTGACTTAAGAAATGTCTAAATCTGTGCAGAATTTTTAAAAAATTATCCTTACCTGAGGACATTTTTTCATTGCTTTTAGAGAGAGAGGAAGGGAGAGAGGAAAGGATAGAGAAAAACATCAATATGAGAGAGAAGCATTGATTGGTTGCCTCCTGATGCACCTGGACAGGGAATCAAATGCACCTGGACTGGGGACCAAACCCACAACCTGGG
>PVKM010044098.1:0-12342 GCA_004027735.1 Carollia perspicillata | reverse complement strand
CTTTCAGCAGTTATGAACCTCCTACTCCAGGGCCACTGTGGACTATGTAGGGACCTTGGACTTCCATGCCCACACAGGGACAATGAGGTGTCACAGGAAGGTGGGTGGGAAGCCATAATTTTCACCACCATCCAGAGCTCTGCATTGCACCGGCCCCATGTAGTATCAGTGGAAGTTTTCTTAAAAATAAGATTTAAATAAAATAGAATCTTATAACATAATACCCAGATTCAGGATACAAAGAAAAACTCATTAACCACACCAAGAACCAGGAAATCAGTACAATTAAGAAAAGCTATTGAACAAACACCAATACCAAAGTGATACAGATGTTTAGAATGATCTGACAAGAAATTTAAAGCAGTAATCATAAAAATGTTCCAAAAACAATTACAAACACACTTAAAGAAATCCCAGCCAAGATATAGAAGATTTAAGGGAGCACTAAATGGAAGTTTCAGGGCTAAAAATATATGAAAGCCAAATTTTTTTAAAATGATGTGGATGGGCTCAGGAACAGAATAGATAGGACAAAGGAAAGAATAAATAAACCTGAATATAGAAAAATAGAAATTATCCAGTCTGAAGAGGTGAGAAAATGGACTGGAAAAAAAATAATAATAATCCCAGAGATCTGTGGGGCTATAATATAAGATCTAACTTTCATGTCATCAGAGTCCCAGAAGGAGAGGAGAATGAGGAGAATGACTAAAAAAGCATTAAAAGAAGTAGGGGTGGAAATTCCCAAAATTTAAATTTAATAAACTTACAGATCCAAGAAGCTGAATGAATCCCAAATAGGATAAATCTAAAGTAAATTACACCAAGACACATCATAGTCAAACTTCTGTAAACTGAAGACAAAGGAAAAAAATTGAAAGTAGTAAAAAAGAAACAAACGATACCTTCCTGTTAGGGGAAAAAGAATTTGAATGACAAAAATTTCTCATCTGAAACCATATAGGCCATAAGCAAATGGCACACATCTTCCAGCTGCTGCAAGAAAATAACTGACAACCCAGAATTCTGTACCCAGTGAAAATATCCTCCGTGAGAACAGAGGACATCAAGACATTTTGAGATGAAGGAAAACTAAGAGAATGTATGGCCTGCAGACATACCTTAAAATAGTTAAAAGAACTCCTTGAACAGAAAAAAGGAACAATGGAAAGAAAAAAAAAAACAATGGGAAGAATATAATAAGAAAAATGCAATAGACTTCTCTTGAGTTTTCTATATCATGTTTGGTTGAAACAAAAATTAAAATATTGCTGCAGTTCTAAATGTACATAAGGGAAAAACTTAAGACAGTTGTATTATAAACAAGAGACAGTAAAGGAAGTTAAAGGGAGGTAAGCCTTGGGCACTCAACTGAAACTGGTATAAGGTCAACAGCAGTAGCAGCAGTAGACTATTATAAATTATGTATGCATGGTGGACTACCTAGAGCAACCACTGAAGCATCTATACAAAGACATACATTTGGAAGCACTATAGAGAAATCACAATGGAATTCTAAGAAATGGTCACATAACCAATGGTAAGACAGGAAAACAAAAACAGAAAGGGAACAAACAGAAACCCAAAAATTAAACTTGGACCCTAACATACCAATACTTACATTACAGGTAAATAGTCTTTGATTCTATTTATAGATCATTTTGAAATTAACAAAATGAAAGAGATGGAGAACAGAATAGTGGTCCCCAAGGGGTAGGAGTGATGAGAGGAAGTGGGGAGGTCTCTGTGGTGATTGAGTTCTGGACGCTGACAGAAGTGACAGCTACACAAATGTGTGCTCCTGATAAAATGGCGCTGACACACAACACAACACACCAGCATCAACCTCCTGACTTTCATATTGTCCTGTCTTTATGTAAGATGTTACCTTCGGAGGAAACTACATACATGGTACACAGGACCTCTCTCTACTATCTTTGCAACCTCCTGTGGACCCACAAAAGAAAAGAGAAGTCTGGATGTAGCTGCCTGGCGTCTGATGTCAGGCTGCTGTCCTCTGCGGTAGGACTCTGGAGTGAGCAAAAGCTGCTCTCTCTCTCTCTCTCTCTCTCTCTCTTGCTGCCCTCATCTCACACCCCCTCTTGCACACCATGAATTTGGTGATTAGAGAGAAACTGTCATTTTAAAACGTCTAGCAGTTTTAGTCTTCTAAGGAGATAAAAAGTTATCTCGAGACAAAATATTTCTTTTGGGTGGGGGTGGGGAAGAATCACCACTATGAGCCAATGGTACAAAAGTAAGAACCTGCTGAGAAACCTTAATGTAGTGAAATAACTTGAAAAAGACCAGGGAGTTAAGGTTTCCCTTTAGAAACATGAATTGAATGTATGTATTTAGAGCATGGCATGGTTATTTTCTTTGGAGAAATGACTCATTTTTTAGAATTTAGACTGCATTGTGCCTAGGTAGTACCTGGTATTCATATGACACCAGGTATGTTCTTTAGGCAGCTGCTGCCAACAAAGGAGGAGCTGGATGAAAGGCAGCACAGGAAAAGCACGCAGGCCTGTTTCTCCCCTTGCCGTGGAGGAAAAGCAGAAGTGCTGGAAGCCTCAGTTAGACTGGCTGTCTCACATGCAATGCTATTTACAACAGAAGAGTCCAGAATGTCCCAACACCGGAATGATGTGTTCTGGAGGAATACAGTGGCTAAACACAAGGGCTCCGCAGCCAAACTGTCTGAATTCAAACATCAGCCTCAACTCCCACTTATTGTGAGGTCATCGGTAAGTACCCTAAACACGTCTGTGTTTCAGTTTTCTCAACTGTTAAATGGGGATAATAACTGTAACTCCCTCCTGGAAGCTTTTGAGCATTCACGGATTTAGTATTTGTACTATGAATACTGCCTGGCATACACTAAACATTAAGTATGTTCAGTAATTTTTATGTTCATTTCGTGTCCTGGGAACATCTTTCTGGAGGCCAGAGGACAAGAACACTGCTTTGTGTGTGACCTGAGCAGATGTCTGTTGTGGGGGGCAAGAAATGAGACTGGAGTTTCTTCCCCTATTTGAGGCCTCCTCTCTGCTTTTCCTAGCCCCTTCCTCATGGAGATCGCCCCCTGGAAGTTTCCGATGGTGGGAGGCACATTTTCCTTGGCTACATGGACCTGGCCAGTGAGCTACGGCAGGGGCAGGTGGGGGGTGGTCAGGAAAGAGGCCCTGGGAGCAGATCTGGATCTGGGGGTAGGTACAGCCCTTTCTGCTACCAAAGCCCGGCCATTCCAAGCGCCGGGGTAATTTGAGGACCAGGTATTACTATTTCTCTCTCCCTCAGATGCTTCCTCCGGCATCCAAAGATTCCTAGTCTTTCTCCAATGACCACCTTTGCCATCATCCTAATCTGAGGGACTTAGACACTTGTGCTTTCTCTGGCCACGAGGTCCTGCCAGTCTCTGCCAGGCGGAGGCCCTGGACTGCATTCCTTGTAAGAATTCTGCACTCAACAGGGACAATTCTAAAGGTAACTGCACTGGAGGTGGGACAAAGGTGGAAGGTTTTCTCACATGAGCTTTTCCGGTACCTCCCGAGGGAAGAGACTTCAAATTCTTACATCTTCATCAAGGGCTATTTCCTGGGTGCTCCCTCAAAGTTTCCCGGGCTCTGTGGCCCTGAGGTTTGCAGCTTGCCCAGTGTATACATGCCCCCCCTGAAACCACATGTGTTTTATTGGGAGTTACCAGAGAAGACGTCAGTGGCTCAGATTGAATTCTCTTCATTCTATTGGCCCTCCTGCAATGCCAGTCCATGGTTTCTGACTGTCTCGCATCTCTCCGTTCCCCCAGATCGTCCCTTGGAGACCCCTCCCCACAATCTCAGTGTTCATCCTCAGATCAATGAGAAGAGTTCTGAAGAGACGCAAACAAGGTTTGGCTCTTAAAGAGAGATGAGCTTTGCAAGAGTGAGCTTGGCGTCCTGATTTCAACAGTCTTGAAATCAGGTAGTATTTTTTTTTCAAAATTCTTTGGCTATTCTAGGTTCTTTGCATTTCCACATGAATTTTAGAATCAGTAGACAATTTTTACATAAAAAAAACTGCTGGGATGTTGGTAGGAATTGTTTTAAATCTGTAGCTATATCAATTTTGGGAGAACTGACATTTAAATAATATTAAGTCTATTAACTCATAACTAGGTGTATTTCTCAATTTATTTAGGCTTTCTTTAATCTTTATAATTTACAGAGTACAGATCTTGTATATCTTTTTTTATATTTATTCCTATTCATTTTTTGTATTATTGTATCAGGAATTCAACCAATTTCAGATTATTTGTTGCAGGTATATAGAAATAAAATTGATTTTTGTGTATTGCTATTGTATCCTGTAGGCTTTTAATAATTCACTTATTCACTGATCATGTTGATCAGATATGGTCATATGGCCTAGAAGTGAAGATAGCTTCATGTTCCTGATTTTCTAGGTGAGAGCCTCTGGCACAATGTGGAACAGAAGTGGTGAGAGCTGATATCTGCGTGTAATTGCTGATCTTCGAGGACGAATAGGATTTGATCCTTCACCATCAATTATGTTGTTAGTTATACATACTTTGTAGATTCCTCTTGTTAGGTTGAGAAAGTTTCCTTTGACTACCAGTTTCCTGCAGGTTTGTTTGCTTTTTTAATCAGGAACAAATGTTGGCTTTTGTTAAGTGCTTTTTCTATGGCCATTGAGATAATCATATAATTTCTTCTTTGACTCATTGGTTATAAATGTGTTGTTTAACAATTCTTTGGAAATTCTCCAAATATCTGTCTATTATTGATTTATAATTTTCTTCCACCATTGTCAGAGAACATACTTTACATCCCTTGAGTCTTCAAATGTATTGAGACTTTTTTATAAACTGGAGTATGATATATCTTGGTAAATCTTCCTCGTGCACTTGGAAAGAATGTGTACTCTGCTGCTGTTGCGTGAAGAGATCTGCAAACGTCAATCAGGTCAAGTTGGTTGACAGTGATATCCAAGTCTTTTATCTCTTTACTAATCTTACCCTAATTATTGACAGAGTGGTACTGAAATCTGACTATAATTTTGGGTTTGTCTATTTCTTCTTGCAATTCTGTCAGGTTTTGCTTCATCTATTTTGAAGGTCTGTCATTCAGTGCACATACATTTAGAATTGTTATGTCCTCTTAATTAATTATTCTCTTTATCATTATGAAAGGGCATTTTTAAATACTTAGAAATCTTGTTTGTTCTGTAATCTACTTTGATATTAATATCTTCTCTCTAACTTTCTTTTGGTTAGCTGTTAGCATAGCATATCTTTTTTCTTTCATTTACTTTTAACCTACTCTGTCTTATTTAAATGATATTTCTTGTAAGCAGCATAGAGCCTGCTCCCGATTCCATTGCTCAGCTTCTTCACACTATACAACAATGAACAGTGTCTGCTTCTCTCTAATGCCCAGGTTTTTCCCTTGACCATGGTGGGGATTAGGTAGGGGCAGGTAGTGGGATTGGGCCAGGACATACAGAGAGAAGTTTCACCCTGCCCACAAATTGTACTCAGTAACTTAGGTCAAATGCCACACACCACATGTCAGCTGCATGACCTTAGACAAGCTTCTTTACTACTCCAAACCTCAGTTTCTTCATCAACAAAAAGAATGAAATAATATTGGCTTGAAGGGCTATACATAATCTGTGTATAATTCCTTCCCCAGGGTCTGGAGAGCATTTAGTGATAGATACTATCATCATCATCATTATTATTTTTATATTAATGCATGTACCATACAAATGCATACATTTACATTACAAATCAACCTCCTAAGTAAGCACAAAGCAGCAATCATACATTCTTTTTAAATTAACTTGCTGTGCCAAGGAGGTAATAAAAGGAATAAAATCAACATTATTTTTCAATGCTCCTCTCATAAATTAAGCATGGAGGTTAAATCCCTCTTTTCTGAGGCTGCGAACACTCCTGCTGCAACCCCTGCCAGTGAATAGGGCCAGATGGGGAGGGCAGTGCACCGTTGTCTGCTGCTCCGCCCTGTGCCCTTCTCAGAGGGGAGGCTGCTCTGGGGGTTTGTTCTGCAGCTGTGCGATTATGGCTCCAACCGTGCGGAACCCTGAGAGGGAGCAAGGTCCTAGGTTTTCAACAGGCACTGCCAGTGGGTCCTTTCCATCTAACCTATGATTGCTGCCTCTTCCTGTAAAGATAATTCACGCTCTTCGACAGCACGTGTAACACACAACGCCAGGTGACAGGATTCTCCTACAAACTTTAGCAGGGCCACACACTGTAATGTGCTACTAGATTCACCCAGCCATCTAAAAAGCATTTTTTTAAGTCAGTCTTTCCCATGAACAACCTGACAAGTACTTGAGCTTCATTATAATTTCCTTCTAACAGAGTTGGGGGAAAATGAAATGGGAGTTATTAGCCAGATTTGTAAGACTGTCTCCTGAGAAGATAGGGTTGAAGAGGGGCTGAACTAGAGGACGAAGTGCATTGGTTAGCTACTTAGTAAAGGGGAAAGAGCTGGCCCCCCATTTGCAAAGACCAAAAATACCCTTACCCAACAACCACTGTGTCCGTGCTCTCAGTGGAGGGCTGATGTGTGTCTACAACCTGAGGAGGCACGGATTTCCCCCAGCGGCCTCCTCTCCGCGTCTTCAGAAGCCTACCCTGCAGTCCCATTTCTGCATATTTACCCAAAAGAATTGAAATCAGGAAGATACCAGAACCCCTATATTCATTAGAACATCATTCACAATAGCCAAAATGTGGAAATAGCATAAATGTCCACTGACAGATGAATGAATAAAGAAAATGTGGTATAGCCCTGGTTGGATGGCTCAGCTAGTTGGAGTATTGTCCCAAGAACCGAAAGGTTTCAGGTTTGATCCGCAGTCAGGTACATACTCAGGTTGTGGATTTGATCCCCAGTTGGGGTATATATGGGAGGCTACCTATCAATGTCTCTCTCTCTCTCTCTCTCTCTCTCTCTCTCTCTGTCTTTCCTATTTCCTTTCTCTCTAAAATTAATCAGCATATCTTTGGGTAAGGATTTCCTTTAAAAAGAACTGCTTACAAAACACCTTAGGTTATGGGAAAATGTCAATGAGACAGCGTGGGGTGTAAAAACCCAATTCTTCAATAATACATGCGCTGTGAGCCCAATTTTTTTAAAAAAATGAAATACTAGAATGCTAGCTATAGATCTCTGGCCAGTGGAACTGTGAATGATACTAATTTTCCTCCTATATTACCTACATTTATTTTCTATATTTCCCAAATGTGCTATAATGAGCGTATGGACAAAATGACCTCTGTGAGCAGAAATGAGAACAATAAATGTCATAAAAGTTAAACTGCACCCACTCACAGCAGCACCGCAGGTCCAATTCACTGATTTCACCTCAGTTCGGGAAGCTCTCTCCACATGCATTTGGAAAGGGAGACAAAGGCAGCAGACAGAGTCTGTGAGGAAATCTACTGGAAACAACATCCTGACTGAGAAACGCGACAGAACCACCTCCTGAAAAGCAGCCCCAAATGGCCATTCAAATAGTAAAAATGACGCAGGGGCTGAAAACAAAGTCCCGGCTTTCGGTCGGAGTTTCCTGAGCCAGGGAAAACAGCAAGCAAGGAAGAGGAAGCCTGTGCTCCCTGATGTCTCCAGGGAGGGCCCTACCACTGCCACCTATGCCAAGACCTCTGCTCTGCGTTTTGTCACCCCAAGTGCTGGGTCAGCGCCATGCCCCAGGTACCCTAACCGAACCAAACTATTGCTCTGCCTCCTTCCCAGATGCCCAGGGGTTGTCCACCGTGCTCTGCCTTCAAGGAGCAGGGTGGCATTTGGATGGGGACCCACTGGCAAGCCAGGGTGGGGGCTGGGCACATGTTCCACCTCGGGCCACCTGCTTCCTGCCAGGCGGTGCAGCCAGGAGCCAGCCAAGCAGACACAATGGGCAGGACCCACGTCAGATTTGTAGGGCAAGAAAATTACTCTTTGTGGACTGAAAGATCAGGACAGGATATCTATAACTGTTTAAAGGAAAGCCTGGTCTGCAGCCCCTCCCTCCCCAAGCACTTCCGAAATGTCGCACAACAAGCCAGGCTCTTTAAATATCCAAACCCAGAATAAATGTGCAGGCAGCATTTCCCCCTCAGCCGGCCCACGAGCTGCCAGCTGAGTCAGAGTCTTGAAGTGTCGGAGCAGGAGAGGGCTCACAGGTCACCAAGCTCCAGCTGAGGCCAAGATGCTGGCTCTTGGCTCCCACCCTGTGTGACCCCTCTCCCAGGGGCTTCCTGCCTGGGCCCAGGCTCACTGGGGCGCCTTTCACCTCTGTGCCATGCTGCCTTCCCCACTCGGGCCATGCCACACTTTTTAATCAGCTGCAGTGTCCAGGGAGGCGACATGACTGGACATAAGGTGACCAAATTGCTCATGGCAGAGCAGGAGCTAAAGCTGGACTCCTCCCCTCCTGCTCCTTCGCTGGACACGTGGACATTCGGACCTGATGACTCTGTGGTGGGCCGTCCCATGATGGTGCAGTGCTTGGTCTGCATTAGAAGTTGTGGAACATGCTTTCAGATCCTTACAAATAGACTTAGATGGGCATTTCTCTTAAGAAGTTTGGATTGCTATATTTGTTAGGGTTTTTCTTTTTTTCATTAAAAAATTTTGGTGGGGGTGGGGAGGCTCTGGCTGAATATAGCATCTACCACACCTCGAGATGTGAAACAGACAACAGAAGAGCTGATCTGGCTAAAGCAGGGGCAAGGGCCCAAAGCTCCCTCACCCGCAGCCCGCAGGTCCTCTTACCCTGTCTTCTGGAGAAATATCCTGGGACTCGGGGCTCTGAGTGACGGTGTGCGAAGCACTGGACCAATTAGTATCTTATGAACTCCCTTACCTGAGAATCTCAGATTCACTGTTTGTGACTCTGGACAGTAAAGGAAACATACCTAGGGCTCTACTCAACCCTTCTCTGCAGTCTATAAGCAAACGAGGATGAGAAGACATCTGAAAACTGTACCTGGATTCAAATGCAACCAGTGGTCGGCAATGAAATGTGGCAGGCCCAAGCCCAACATAATCATCAATTCTTTCATGTAACAGAAATTCACCGAGCTCTTACTACATGTCAGCCCCATGTAGTGGTAGGCATGGAAAATTATGTACAGAAAAGTAGTTCATGGTTTATCCCTAAGGAGGTTCGTATTCTAAGAAAGTCTGACATATAATTACGAAGAAAATTAGAAAGACTTCAGGTGCAATTTTTTCAGATATTCATGAACAAGAGCTACCCTTTCCAGCAAGGATGATCACCAAAGGCTTCATGAAAGAAGCAGCATTTGGAAAGAGTATGGTTTTGACAGATGGAACGGGGAGAGTAGGGCACTTCCAAATGAGGAAGCAGCATGTGCAAAGGCCCAGAGGCACTCTCTTCCCACTGGCTGTGCAACTCTCAAAAGATGGTTCACAGAGTTTTCAAGTCAGGGTCACCCTCTGGAATCAGCTACACTGTGGCCCTGCTGGAAAGCACAGATGTGTTCAGGAAATGCTGAGTGGGACTAGGCAACAGGAGGAATCTGTACAGAGCAGTAAAGAGAGACAAGGCAGAAAGGTAGGTGAGAACCAGAGTGTGGAAGGCCAGGATAGCAGGGCACTGTGACTCCACAATACACACAGTGGGCAGTTGCTAAGTGTTCTTGAGCAGACAAGTGAGAACAGAGTGAAGCTTTAGGAAGCTGAGCCTAATAGGTGGGAGGGTGTGTGGACAGAGTCGGGAGGACAGAGGCTGGCGCAGTGTTAGAAAGTGACTGCCACAGTGAAAGCAACCGGTAGCGGAACATCAGAGGGCACAGCAGGACTGGTCTGGGTGCCTGGGGATGCAGTGGGTGCCTTTTGGGCAGGAAAGTGGCGGGGGTGCCTGGGTTGTGTGGGTACACAGAAAGTTTGCCCGTAGGCCTGGAAGGATGGGGGCATTGGAGAGACAATCAGTTTCAAGTTCCAGCTCAACCCAGGAGCACGGCCTCCCCGCATCTCTGCACAGGCATGACCATGAACCAGTCTGACTTTGGTTGAGGGTTTTTGATTCCAATAAACCCACACTGCCTCGAATCCACCCAATTCTTTCCCTCAGCACCTCCCCAGGGAGTACAGGGCTACCAGACCAGGAAAGCTGAAAACAAGACTTCCTTACAGCCAGTCTGCCACTGAAGAGCAAGAAAGGAGACTCGCTGGCCCCAAATTTTCCAGCTGAGCAGTGCCTATCAAACAGTTGCTTGCCACTTGGAATATTATCTGAACAGTTGGCAGACAGGAACTGTTTTTAAAACAAGCTATCAAAACAAACCCAAGGAGAACATCTGCAAGGCCCAAGCCTGCGTCGCTGAGGAAGGTGACCTGTCAGCAAGGCGAAGGTCCCACAGATGGCCCAGGGTGGGGTGGCCCCAGGTGGGAGGAGGCAGAGCTGACTGGGGGGTGGACCAGCCTGCAGATGGGCTCTGAGCGTGATGCAGAAATACTCCTGACAGGGTGAGCCTCCCTCGATGCGGAGCCCGGCGGGGAGCTCTGGTGGCCCCTGGGCCCATTCAGGCGCAGTCACTTAGATCCTGGGTACACCCTAAGTGAATGCATCAGATGTTACTTATTTATAGCCATTGATCGAAATTGGTGTTATTTATTATGATGTTTATAAAAAATACATTGTAGGTGGCCTGTCCTCCTTTGAGTCTCCAGCTGGGTTAGGAAGTTCTGTGCAGACTTCTCCATTTTGTGTAGCTTATTTTTCCTCCTCAAACATTTTAACTAACAAGGGCAAGGATAACAACTGTTTATTATTTAAACCCTGGATGAGTCGGAGGTACCTGAACCTCGTGGACCTGGGGCAGGGAACAGCTTTCAAAACAAAATTCTTCAGACCATCTTACAGAGGCTCTATCTGTGGTCTTTGTGTGCGCAGGGTTTTTTAAGCTGGGAAAGGATTTCCACACACTGAATTGCTTCCTTTCCTCTGTTCTACTCTCCGGTCCCCTAAATAAAACTTACAAATGCCTCTCATTGTGTCGGTCACTTGTGTGAAAATGAAATGCACCCTAAGATTTAAGAATAAGGGAGCAGGTTGGAAGTTTGGGGTGTCATGTTCAATTAAAGGGCATGGAGAACATTGGAGAGCCCTCTTGGTGCAGAACGAAGGCCCCATTCTCCAATTGGTTTTGTTAGGACTAAATAAGGCATTTTGATCTTAAAAGCCATGAATTTCCCATGGACGAGAGTGCTGACTGCAGACTGGCTGTGTAACAAAAAGGACTGTAATCCTAGACCCAGAGCCCAGGTCCAGGCCTCTGAAACCTCCCCCCTCAGCCTCACCTCAACCCAGCCTCTCTGGGCTGCCCTCCCCCTCTTCCTGAGCAAGGGGAAACCCAAGGCCTAGGCCCTGACAAGGGCAGAGGGCCAAGGAGACAGGAAATGCCCTGAGGGATTTCCTCTCTGTGAGGCTTTCTCTGGTTGGGACCTCCTTGGCCGAGTACAAGGAAAACCTCATCTCTCAGCCACCACAGATGTTAGGTGCTCCTTGAAAGGGCCAGGGGGGCGGTGCCACCTTAGGGAAATGTTGCCCATGTGGGGAGAGGTTTGGGGACTCTCTGTCAAGGACTCAGAGACTGAGGTAGTGCAGAAAGAGGAGTCTAGGAGGAAAGCCAAGAGAGTTTTTGGTTGTACTTTGGGGAAAGGAGGAGACTGAGTGGAGGGCAGTTCTAGGCAGAATGGAGTGACTCAGAGGAAAAGGTCTCAGGGGCATGGAGAAGATTCAAAGAGGGTCCCCAGGACCCTCTGGTGCTAAAGAGAATTTTTGCCAGAAAAAGCTCAGGAAATGGTATCAGGAAGATGGTCCTTCTTAAGAAAACCAGGAGCCATGGCCCAGGAAGCCACACAAACACTGCTCACACAGCCTGCAGCCCTGGGATTCTGGAGAGAGAGAGACCCAAGTCCAGACCGCATTCCATCCAGGCTGCGGGGCCAGGCCCTGGGCTCCGGGTGGGGAAATGAGGAAGAAGTTTGGAGAGCTTCGGGCCATTAAAGGGAAGCCATAAAATCGGGGGAAATACAGGACCGTGTCTTTATTTCCACTTCTTTTTTTTTGACACAGTTGTAAGAATTTCCCAAATTGATAAAAAATAAAACTCAGTTGAATGTGGAAAAATGACAAGCAGCAATGTGGATGAACGCACAGACATAATGTTGAGTGAAAGAAGCCAGACACAAATGAACACATAAGGCACGCTTCCATTTTCAGGATGTTCAAAAGCAGGCAAATGAAAACTGATCTATGGGAACAGAGGTGTGAAGGGAG
>PVKM010044097.1:0-12339 GCA_004027735.1 Carollia perspicillata | reverse complement strand
AGTTTTGCAGATAACCTCTAGAATGGTCATTTAAAATATCTATAACCTTTAACTGGTTTCATGGATTTGCTTAACAACTGTGGCCATGCTTTGAGCCAGGGGGATGGGAGTGACTTCAACCCTTGATGTAACTGGGAGGCAACCCCTCCCTGGTTACAGAGCCTGCATGAGAGCTTGGAGATGATTGGCTCCTCACTACAGGGCCACACCTGCCCAGACTTACTATGGCAGCCGGTAAAGCTGGAAAAATACGGGAATGCTGGCAGCTGTGGCCAGTTGTGGGAGGAGTCAGAAATGGTGCGGCAGAGGAAGACTGGCGCTGGGATTTAAACCCAGGCCCAGCTGCCATGTGGGGGCTTTTTGGAACACATGGCTTGGGCAGAGAACCACAGACTTCTGTTTCTTTTTCTGAGATGCAGTACCCTGGACTGGGCAGAGGGGGAGGAAGGACTGTGCGTTTGTGGGTATTATAAAGGACTTTGGGATCTCAGTGAAGACATGAAGTCATTACTCTTAAGTTTGTGTAACTCTTTAAATAAATAATCCCTTTCCTTTTCGCCCACCTCTGGCACTGAGAGACGTCTTTCCCTGGCGGTGGGCAAGGTGAGCCTAGTACAGGGTGGGGGACCCCCAGAGCACAAGGGTGGGTGCATGCGGCAATAGTACACCATTTGCACGCCCCCCACCCCGTGTCTGTTCTGTAACAGAAGGAAAGCAGTGCAGGCCGTCGAGCAGGACAGGAGGAGACGTCTGGCCTCCTACATCCCCTAGTTCATTTCGCCCATTATTCTAGCCAGCCATAAACGCCCATTAGCTCACTGGCCTGTTCATTTAGGAAACATGCCCACGGCGCCCCGTGGAAGCCAGGCATGGCTAGACACTGCGTTTCACGGGTAGATAAGAGACCATCCTGCCTCCCGCTCTGGGACCCTCTGGCGTGCTTGCTCTAGAGGAACTTGAACTCGAACAGACACTGCAGGCGAGCGACCACCATGCAAAACTCACACCTTCCTTCCCCCGCTTCCACTGCCCGCGCATCTGCCATGTGCCCGGGCAGGCTGGGGACTCTCTTCATCATCTCACTCGACTCCCCACTTCTAGAGATGGAAAACTCCGGTGCAGAAAGGTTTAGTAATTGCCTATGTCATTCTTAACGCCAGTGCTCAGTAAAGACCTCGGAAACGGAATGGAATCGGATGGCGATTCCATAACGGCGTCGCAGGGAGGCCTGGGGAAGAGGAGGTTCATTTTGGCTGGGAGGCAGATGGGCCAGCGTCAGGAGCATCTGGGGAGCGTGACCATCCTGCTCGCACGGTCCCCTCCCTGAAAACCCGCCCCGGTCGGGAGGAAGCTGCCTGTCGGCAAGGTCCGCGGCGATCTGCAGACTGACCTAGGGGTCACTTTCTGAAAGACACTGGGGGAGACCCTGTGGTGAATGGCCAGGGAAGAAAGGGTTTTACTGAGAGATTTGACCGAGGGGGCGCGCCAGGGCCCAGTCTCAAAGGACAGCGGGGTCTCCTGTGTATTTTGCTGTCCCTGCTGTTGCCCCCATTTCGTCTGCCTGATGAAAAGAGGAGGGGTCCTGGGCCAGCTCCACGGCAGGGATGTGCCTTCAATAAGTCACCCAGTCACTCAGTGAGGGTCTCATGAATTCCCAAACCCTTATAAGGGCCTCCCAGGAAGGGAGGGCCTCACCCCAGGGTCTCTGCGGCACCTGCCCTCTCCATCTGAGTCCCACATGAGGCTCCGAGGACAAGGCCAGGCCCTCCTGCTGTGACTTTCAGGCCAGGAAGCTTTGAAGGAATGGAATGTTCCATATCCCAGGGTCCCACGTGCTCTGCGCACATGAATTATGTATCTGGGACTTGTCACCCCAGCAGCCTGGAGCCTGTCCCTGGAACCCACATCCTCCGAGTGGACTGTGCAAAGACGTGCCCCATTCCCCGTCCCCACGCCCAGCTGCCAGGACCAAAAGCCTGCAGACGGCCTGAAACCCGGGGCACTCAGGGCCCACGGCAGGGTGCCTCTCCCAACAAGTAAATCAGTTCCCAAATGGAGAACTGTTTTGGAAACAATAAAAAAAGGTGCTTTTATCATCATCGTTATTACTTTGCAAACAACTTAGTTAAACTAGAAAAGGCTTCCTGGAGGAGGTAGTTTTTGAAACTAACCCTGAAACGTCCAACGGAAGATAGTGCAGGAAGCACGTTCCAGGCAGAAGGAAGAGCACGGACTGGGAGCCTGAAGGGAATGGAACTTGGTGTGCGGCTGGGACAGAAAGCCCTGAGCGGTCAGAGCACAGCGAACCAGTGGGTTGGGAGCTGAGAGTGGGTGTGAGGGAAGCCTGCAGCATGTCTCCTGGGTCTCTTTGGGGAACAAGAAAAGGCATCCCTCCCGTGGACAGAAGCAGCCCCGCCCCTGAGCACAAGAGTGCACCAGAGGAGCTCAGCTGGATTTAACCAGCCTCTCACCTGCCCGCCTGCCAGGCACCCCCATGGAGTGTGCAACACCCACCACTGTGCAACACCCACCACTGTGCAACACCCACCATTGTGCAGTGGGGCCCAGGTAGTGCCATTATCTGCAGCGATGGCTCCGGGTGGAAGGGGGACATCATAGCTCACTGTTGCTGCCCAGGTTAAATCTGAGCTGCCACCAGCCACACAGGAGAAGGTGCTGAGTGGACAGGTGGCTGTGCCCAGCTGGAACTGAGGACAGGGCTGGATCGTTACACACCTGCAGGTCACCCTGGCTCGGTTAGAGAGAAGAGAGTGACATTTATAATCTACAGACCTGTGAGGTGCTTAGGGGTCAATGGGGGAGGCCAGCAAGGTGCCTAGGCATCAAAATTTAAGGACATATGCACTCTCAGAGTCGCACAAGTGCAGAGTTGGCACCTGAGAGTGCGTGCCACCTTAAATTGTGTGTCTCCTTTGATCCAGTCTTAGTCCTGGGTGATTTGGGACCAAGAGAAGAGAGGAGAAGTCGTTACAATAAATGGTGCTGGCACAATTGGACGTTATTTTGGGAAGGACAAAAACAAAAAAAGAACCTCAAGCTTTACTTCACGTCACACATAAAATCAAAAATAGGTCAATGGCATAAACAAAAAGGCTGTAGCTATAAAACTTCTGGAGGGAGAAAATATTTTCTTGAGGTCGGCAAATATTTCCTAGGTCACAAAAGTCATGAGTCATAAAAGGGAAAAAAATCTATCGGATTTTATCAAAACTAAGAACTTTTCTTTGCAAAACACCATTAAGACAATGAAAAAAGCTGCAGACTGAGGGAAAATGTTTGAGGCGCACAGATCTGACAGAGACCCGGTCTCGAAGCCACATAAAGAACACGCACAAGACAAGGGATCCCTTGTTCAAAATGGGCACAAGATCGGAGCAGACCCCTCCCAGGAGAAAATGCACGAAGGGCCGATCATGAGCACGCAGGAGACGTGCCCGGCCATCAGTCATCAGAGACACACGCTGAAAACTATAATTAGCCACCAGTTTCCACCGACTGGAACAGCTGAACCAGAACAATGAAAACATCGAGTGCTGGTGAGACTACAAAGCAAGTGGAGTTCTCCTGCACTGTTGGTGGGAATGAAAAGTGTTCAGACACTTTGTAAACAGTTCGGCTAGCCCTTACCACTGTAAGCCCCACTCCCACATCACTACCTGAGAAAATGGTTAGACGATATCTAAACAGAGACCTATACACAGACTCTCATGGGCACTTCGTTCCTTATAGCCCAACACGGGAAACAAACCTGAGGTCCATCGACAGGAGAATGGGCGAGCCAGCTGCATACATCACAGCACTGTTCCCGGATAAAAACGGAACTACCGAGACCCGTGACAACATGGGTGATTCTCAGATACAACGTGCTGAGCGAGAGAAGCCAAAGAAAGGAGCACGTTCGACAGGATTTCGTCTGCAGAAAATCTGGGAAAGGCGGATCTAAGCCGCAGTGAGAGACGCCCCCCTGAGCAGAGGCTGGGTGACCTGGAGGCTGGAGTGGGGGTGGGGTTACCCGCAAAGGGACAGGAGGGACCGTGTAGGGGAGAGTGGCATGTTCTCTATCTTGAGTGTAGTTCCGGGTTACACAGGTGTACATGTGTGCCGTGACTCTTTAACTTGTATACGCAAAGTGGTTACATGTGTGAAAATTACACATCAGTAGAGTGATTTAAAGATACTTCACGCCGAGCTTCTGTTGGCAACTTTTGAAACCGGCTGGTCGTCCTTCTCACTCCGAAGTGGCGACCAGTGGAGGGTGTTTTCCCTCTTCAGGGACGTTGCGACCAAACGGTTCTGCCCACCGCCAGGACACGGCGGAGTTTCAAAATGGACTGGAGATGGGCACAGCCATGCTTGCCGCTTCCTCTAGAGATGGGGGCGCTGGGGCTCAGAGGAGGGGCTGGTCCAAGGACACACAGCTGGGCGTCGCTCAGGAAGGTTTGGGTTTAAAGCATGAATGTAAACCGAGCAAACCAGCAGGCATCCTCAGCTCTCCTCCTGTCCCCTCTCTCTTTTCCTTCGTGGCAGAGGGGTCTGGGGACCCCTGAGGAAGGACAGGCCCGCCATCTGAGCCACGGTTCAAGCCCTGGGGGCATTTCATCACCACGTGGGCCTGGAGGGATGCAGGATTAAATGCGCTGCTTTTCAGCTGAGCCACCTCACACAGGTCTCTCCACTCTCACCAGAGTCCCACCGGCCACCTGGGGTCCTCGTGAGGAGCGAAGGAAAACACCGCTCACTGAACCCCAGTCCTGGCAACCCTGGTCAGTGCGGTTGGCGAGGCCAGAAAAGAAATTCTAAGTCACAGGACGCAAGACTGATACAATAAAATAAATAATATTTCTATATGCAGTAACTCATCCACAAGGGATGTATTCCAAGACCCCCAGGTGGATGCCTGAAACCTTAGACAGTACTAAACCTTGTATATATGTACACACACACACACACACACACACTCACACACACAAGGTCTGTCCGGAAAGTTTCCAGCATATGAGCATATGCTATGAAAAATAGAAACACTCATTGAAAAAGATATAAGGTACAAGAAACATTTTACATAGGACAATGATGCCTCAGTCCCCTTCAAAGTGGGCACTTGGGACCTGACACAGTTCTCCTAATCACCATCAGCGACCTCATCATATTTTCCTGAATCTCATCAATGGTCTGAAATCTCTTCCCTTTCAAAGGTGATTTCAGTTTTGGGAAAAGCCAGAAGTCACAGGGTGCCAAGTCTGGGCTGTAGGGGGGCAGAGTCACCTGGGTGATCTGATGTTTCACCAAAAAACTCTGCACAAGACATGATGCCTGAGCGGGCGCATTGTCGTGATGAAGCTGCCAGTCACCAGGTGCCCACAGCTATAGCCTCCTGAGTCATCCGAATAGTTTCTAAGGAGGAACGGTCAAGCTTAATGCAAAGTCTAATGCAGATTCATTGCCCTCCTGTCTCAGTCATTTTGAATGTGACGGCCACGCGGGGCACATGCTCACTCAACAGCATCTACCGCCCCCGCTGACTAGTGCAGAGAAGTCGTTGCTCACACACCACAATTTTGATTTCGTCAAAATTTAACACAGCTCAAGAGGTCAGGCAGAGGGAGAATTCAACCTGCCTCTTTCGTTTTGTTCTAGTCAGGCCTGCCAGGGCTTGTGTGAGGCCCTCCGGCATCGGGAGGGCCACCTGCTTGGCTCAGTCCACCAATTCAAATGCTGGTCTCCTCCAGAAGCACCCTCACGGACAAATTCAGAAATAAGGTTTCGCCAGCTCTCTGGAGTCCTGTGGCCCAGTCAAGTCCACACATAAAGTGAGCCATCAGGGCAGCAAACTCAGAATGGAATTAACGGAGGGAGGGAGGAGCAGCTAATGGAGCAGAAGGGAGGGAGGGAGGAGCAACTAATGGAACAGAAGGGAGGGAGGGACGGGCAGCTAAAGGAACAGAACATACCGCAGAGAAACAGGCCAGCCCAGAGACAGACACCTGGTGAGCAGAAAGGGTGGGAATGGCCAAGAAAGGGGCTGGGATCACTGACTATTAATATGAGAAAAATGAAGTGTTTTCCTGAACCCATCCCAGAAAGGTCAGTTACAAAAGGGCTGAAATACAAAAAATAAAAATAAAAAACTACAGGAGAGTATCTTTATGGTCTCCAGTTGGGAAAGGATTTCTTAAACAGGGGCTACTTGTATAGAAAAATATTAATAAACTTCGACAAAATGAAGACTAGGACCTTCTGTTTGGTGTTTCTTCCTACAAGGGCCTGGATCCAGCCCTGAGAGCTCCGCCCTCCCGACCTCATTACCTACTTCTCAAAGGCCCCACCTCCAACCAGTGACACATTCTGAGCGGAGCACACAAAGGCAGCCTCCACCAGTCCGTGAGGCACCGACAGCCCCTCACTGGGGCTGTCCCAGTCCCAATGCCCCTGCTGGCTCCCACCTGCTGGGTGGCCCTGGAACACCCCCTCCTGCTCTCTGCGCCACAGCTGACTTGCCCTAGACAAAGCCTCCCAGTCCTGGGCCACCTCCCTGACAGGCACGTGAGGCATCATCGCTCGTGGTGACCAGGGAAACAAACGCCCGGGGAGGGACACCACCAGGAAGGACCCATAATACTCACGGAGACCCGTCAGGTCATCAGCTGGGGCCATTTAGAGACCCTCTCCTGAGGACACACGCGCACAAGGGAAAAGGCCCCTCTGGGCATCTCTGCTGTTGCCTTCATTTTAGCTGCTGCGCCTGGGCGGTGTGGGGCCCCAGCGTGAGGTGAGGGAACACGCTAATAGCCAAAGAGTCCAGCTTTGCAGGCCGCGCCCTATGCCATCCTGGAAGGCACCGTTCCCGGCCCAGTCTCTTTTGCCTTCTTAGCCATGTTGCAGCTCACGTGTCTTGAAGACACCACGTGTCAGATACATGTTGCCATTTAATTCCCGGTTCTGTTGTCTTCATTTTGCAGACGAGGACACCCAGGCTCAGAGAGACGCTACCTTGCCCCGGCCACACAGAAGAGCAGGGCTGGCATGTCAGCCTCCTTCCGACCCGCGCCAGAGCCCCCAGCATGCCCCACTCTGTGTGCTTGGAGTTGGCACAGGAGCTGGGCCACCCAAGTCCTGGTCTTCAGGCCTGGGAACCAGGCATGCCGGCCCAGGAAAGCCCTGCCCGCTGCTCCCGACCGCTGGCCTCAGTAGCAGGGGAGGGGGGCACCAAGAGCCCTGGACTTCGGTTCAAGGCTGGTTCCAGCACCGACCAGCTGGGCCACACCTGGCCTCAGTTTCTCCATCCGGCCCACGAAGAGAGGAGAGAGTGAGAGCTCAGGGATTCCACCGCCCCGCCCTCAGGGGTGGGGCTGGAGGTGGTCACGTGGAGGGGCACCCAGTTCTTCCCCGCAGCCCCGCCCCGCCCCGCCCCGCCCCGCCCCCTCACTCCGGGCCCTCCCTCCGCCGAGTCTCTGTCTGGAGTCGAGAGCGCGGAGCCAGCCTAGGGCGCCCATCGATCTGGGGACCTGCCGCTGCGCCGCGGCTGCTGAGGTCCGCGCTGTAGCTGCGGGGTCCGAGGGCGCCTGCTGGCTGCTCGGTTCCCTCCCGGCCAGCTGTGCAAGCGCTGGACCAGCAGCATCAGCAGCAGAGCAGCAGCAGCCGTGACGATTTGAGCACAGGCGGCAGCAGCAGTCGCGACAACAGTGACACCATGGATCTGTCCTTTATGGCCGCGCAGGTAACGGGACGCCTTCCCCGCGCGCCCCACGCCGCCAAGTTTGGGCAGGTCCGGGGCTAGGTCTCGCCCTCCGCACTGGTGCTGGGTGCGGGAGGGTTCGGGCTGGGCTGTGGCGCCAGCCGGGGATCCATGTCCCTGTCCTTTGTCCAGAGCTGGGGCATCCCCACCTGGTGCGCGTCCGGGATGGCGAGCTTGGTTTCCCGGTGGTGGGGCGGGCCTTGCGCTCAGAGCTCATTGGGTTCACTGGTTCCCAGGCTGCGAGGGGCCTGGGCAATGGGAGGCGCCCCATCCCTCTCCTCCCCCCACCACCTGCTGTCCCCCTCGGATACCCCAAGCCTCTCAAGGCTGGGCAGGCCAGATGTGCACATCTGGATGGGCAGGCAACCTCTGTCTTCCTGGGGCACCTGGTAATCTCTCACTTGCTCCCCACTTCGCTCTCTCCTGTTGAAGCGAGACCAGAACCGGAGCTAGGTGGCTGCTTTGTGACCTGCCAAGCACCAGGCAGAGATCATTTGTTTTATCCTGTTTTGCTTTGTGCTGAGTCTGCGGCCATCAGTGTCTGGGACCATAACTCTTCCCTTGATGCAAAACAGGCTCCCAGCGGCAGGGAAAACAGACGACTTCTCATCCCTTGGTCTTAAGGAACACCCTGAGGTCTGAGGCTGGGAGATCTTTCCGTGTCTGTGCTGTAACTCTCTCCTGAACCGGAACAAAGGCACACACCCGCCTTCCCCAGCTGTCTGTGGCCTTTCCTGGAGCCCAGTGCCAGTCTGACTCTGGGGAAGGGCCATGTTTGCTCCGGGAGCGTAGGTCCCACAGCTTCTGTGAGGTTGGTTGTGTTGGGAGCCCAGACGCAGGAAGGCCACCAAGGCTCCCTCTGCCCCCTGGGTGTGTGGCGGGACCCACTTGCTGCCATTTAGTCGTCCAGGGAGTGGAGTTGGAAGACACAGTTTCCTTTCCCCCCAAACTTCACTGCTGTGGAAGCCTGTTTAAAAAGTAACAACAAAACCTAGGCTGTAGGGACAGTGAGTCCCCAGATGCAGGCATGAAAGGGTGCAGGGTCCCCACACTGGCCCCAGGGAACCCCCATCCAGTCCCTGGCCGCCTCTTGGTGGGTTTTCCATAACGCTACCTGCTCCCGAGAGCAACGCTGTCGGTTTGTGCCGAATTTTTCTGTCTCCTCTTTCTAACCCCATGTTTAAAGCATTGTCACGTGGACATCAGTTTGCACGGTGGTGACTTAGCTGCCTGGAAACTGCGGTGGGCTCAGTGGGCTCATTTCTGGAGGGGACAGGAGTTCACAGAGTGTCTGTGCTTCCCCACCGGATCCCACCGAACAGCTGGCGTTTAAAGATAAATTGATCTCTGCTAACCCTGGGGCTGGCTGGAGCAGCATGAGTTGCTATGGTAACCAGGCAACATAAACATAGGGCTTTTTAGCACCTATGGGCTGAAACTGCATGGAGATTTTTTTTTCTTTTTTGTTTATAATTGAAGTTTCATGTGGTCACTTTATTCCCATGGACAGAGGTTGGGCATTAAGTACCTGCTCAGTCCAGAAAGGAGCAGAGACACAAAATGCCGCCCAATGGGGAGAGACACTGAGGTTCACTGAGCACCTGCTGTGTGCCAGATGCCGGCACGTGCACCCTGCCATACAGTGAGTCCTTGCAGGTCAGCGACCTGGGTGCTGCTGTCCCCGTCTTACAGACTAGGAGATCAGACCTCTGCGTGGTCCGGTCATTCTCCCAGGATGCACCATGGGTACAGGGAAGAGCTGGGTTTCCACTTCCCACCTTGCTGCTCCACCCCGAAGCCGCAGTACTGCGGGCAGCACAGGCATTTAAAGACGATACTCTCCTCCTCTCCCCCGGGAAGTTGTCTGGCCGTGGTGCGCCGTGCTCCGATGGGTGGTGTCCCGATGTCCCCCTGCCCCACGCGGCAGGGACTTTCACTCCTTTGTCTGAAGCATTACCAGCACTCGGCCAGCGTGGGGGCTCAGCACGTGCTCTGAGTGTGCAGTGGCCGCCAGGTGTGTGGGACGGTCCCCACGTGGCAGCCGTGGGCGGTGCGACAGAGAAATGGCAGTGCCACCAGCCACCTGTTCAGCACGCGTTGAGCACCTGCCTTGTGCCACGCTCTGTGTCAGGCGAGGGGACAGGGACGCTGGGGCACAGAGCTGAGTGGGACCTGGACTTCCTCCCTGGCTGCTCACAGGCTGTTGGAGAGATGATGAGCCAGGCCATCTCCAGCACGGGTGACCGAGGAGGCTGACACGTAGTAGGTCCTCCACAGGCAATCTGACCATTAGATGACTGGGTGAGGGCCAGACCAGAGGCATGTGCAGGGAAGGGCTTTCTCAGGAAACAGCGAATTCGAGTGTCGGGTGCTCTCCTCCCACACACCTGTCCTCGTCAGGACTCTGAGGATGGACACACTGGTGGATAAGAACAGGCAGGTTCCCCCTGCAGGCCTGGCAACGAGGGCATTCCAGGCAGAGGCGTGAAGGAGCGAGGCCCCGAACACAGTCCCAGAATCCTCAGGGAGCAGGAGGGCAAAGGCCCGGGAAAACTGGCAGGGAGCAGCCAGGGCCAGGTGACAGAAGGTGCTACCAGGTGGGAGGAAGTCACTCAATCAGTAAGCAGAGGACACTGCTGCAGGTCACTGAGAGCAGGGACGGGTTTATCACTGAAGCGGTGGCTTGGGAAAATCCCAGCCCCAGGGGAGGACCAGGGACAGAGGGTGGGCGGGGTAAGGAGCGAGCTTCTGCTTGACAGATGGATGAATCGAGCAAAGAAACCGGATCCTTCCTTGGAAGCCCCAAACCCAAGCCTCTTCCCCTGGGAACGCTGTGAAGCGTGATTCCTGCTCTAAGGGCGTCCCCGCTCTGCAGAGATGCAGAGACTCTGAGGCCTGCGTACTGCAGGAGGGAATGCACATGTAAGGCTCCTACTGTGTGCTGGGCCAGCACAGGGGAGGAACCAGAGGAACAAGGAGTGCCTGTCCCCATGTCCCTAAGTTGTAACCCCTTCCCCCCAATCCCTGGTAAAATGAGCTCGCCCACAGCATGAGCTCAGTCTAGTCGTGTCCTGCACTGTCCCTTTAGTCACTAGCCCAAACCCTGGCGTCCCCAGGTGTTTCCCAGACGTCGCCGCCACTGGAAACACCTGGGAGCTCAGTCCTGCAGCCCAGGCCCTACCTTCGGAGTCAGGGGCAGGAGCGGATGTCAGGGTTTCTTTTTCATTCCCCAGTGGATTCCAGTGTGCGGTCAAGGGTGAGACCCGGGCTTAAACCCTCACTGTAGGGCTGCCCCCGTCCCTCCCTTCTCAGGATGGAACAGATCCTTGGCCCTTTGCTCCCTTTTAGGTCATTAAAGTGACGTGGTCCCTGGAAGTCACCCCAGCCTTCATTCAGCAACTTCAAATAGAGAGATCCAGCATAATATAACCTGGGAACTCGCTCCAAAATTAAGGTTCTTTCTCCCTCCAGACCACCCCTGCCACAGGCGGGGAGCCTGGAGCCTGGGGTGGGTATCTGTATGGTTCCCATGGCACAGATGGGGAGGAAATGGGGATCCAGGGAGGCTCAGCCGCAAAGCAGAAGAGCCGGGAGGGGGGCCCCTCGCTACACATCAGCTTCAGAGACTCACAGATCCTCTGATTATGTACATTTTTTAAAATAAGCCATTAGAGAGGCCGGTGTTCATTTCTTAGGGCTGCTGAAGCAAATTACCATGCCGAGTGGCTTCAAACAACAGAAATGTAATCTCTTCCAGTTCTGCAGACTGGAAGTCAGAATTGTGGGTCGGCAGGGCCGTGGCTTGTCAGAAGGCTGCGGGCAGAAGGTGGTCTGTGACTCCCTCTTGGCGCCGTGGCATAGCCGGCAGTCCTCGGCCTCCCTGGCTGGTAGACGCCTCGCTGTGATCTCGGCCTCCGTCCTCACTCATCTCTCTGTGTCTCTGCATATCAGGACACCCCTCATATTGCATTAGCGCCCACCCTCATGATTTCATCTTAACTTGGTTATACCTGTAGAGGTCCCCTTTTCAAAGGTCTCATTCACAGGTACCAGGACTTAGGACTTCTGTACATCTTTTTGGGAAACACAATTCAACCCATGGCAGGGTCTGAAGACCCACAGAGAACAGAGATCTTGGTTCTTGTGTTACCAGCCACTGGTCTTCAAGAGGCAGTGGACTGATCCCTGATCTGAGCCTCAGTTTCATCACCTGTGAAATGGGGGCAACAGCGCCTTCCCAGTCACTCATCTAATCATTTAGCAGATGAGCCCTGTGTGCCAGGCCCTCCCTACCTGGAGTGCTAGGGAGGGAGAGGTCACAGGCCCTATGTGACAGAGTCAGCGGGTAGACACAGGGTGCCCTGGGAGCCCAGAGGTGGCACCCAACCCAGACCTGGAGGTCAGGGAAGGCTCCTGGAGGTTTGAACTGAGCCGAGGTGGAGGGGCGCTTAGCTGTTGCAGAGACAAAGCCAGAGGCCGGTCCAGGTGGAGGGAACGCCTCGTGCATGAAGGCTGGGGATGGAACGGAGCTGGGCATGCTGGTGTCTCCTGCTGGAGGCGGAGGGTGTAAGTGCCCATGTGAT
>PVKM010044096.1:0-12322 GCA_004027735.1 Carollia perspicillata | reverse complement strand
CCACACTCAATCCACTGAGCTACACCAGCCAGGGCTCTATAATTCTTAATGTATGTATTCAAAAGTATTTTCCTCTATAGGAAATGTCCAGATAGAGTTGTATCTTGCTGAATGCTGAGCAAGCCCTGGGTAGGGCTGTCAGCATGAAGACATATTCTGGCACAGGAGGCATTTTTACAAGTTCAACAATTTAATGTCATAGACTTTTAGTCAGAATATTAATTAATTAATTTATTTATTTATTTATTTATAAAAACCTTTCAGCCTCACTGGTGTGTCTGCAGGTTCGATTTCTTGTCAGGGCACATGCCTGGGTTATGAGTTTCAGTCCGGGTTGGTGGGCATTCAAGAGGCAATCAATCGATGTTTCTCTCCCTCTCTCCCTTCCCCTCTCTCTAGAAAATAACTTTTTTTTTCTCTACAGTTTTTTTTTAAACATTTTATTTATTTATTTATTTTTAGAGAGAGGGGAAGGGAAGGAGAGAGAGTGGGAGAGAAACATCAATGTATCCCCTACTGGGGACCTGGCCTGCAACCCAGGCATGTGCCCTGACTAGGAATCGAACCGGCAACCCTTTGCTTTACAGGCCTGCGCTCAATCCACTGAGCTATACCAGCCAGGGCAGAAATAATTTTTTAAAAAAACTTTAAAAAACTTTCAATTTAGGAAGACATTTGGTCATAAGAATAAAAGCATTTTCAATGACATATATGTCAGATTCTACCATATGGAACACTTCAACAAAAAAAAAACAACAAAAAGAATAGTTTCCCTCTAACATCAGGTTAGACGAATTACCTAGGGAAATTTCATTTGCTACTATGACAATGTGTTCTGTTTCAAGAGAAGCTTTGGGAATAGCCTGAGAAGGACAAAGGGCAGCCCCATCTGTAACCAGGAAATGGTCCTGGAATTTAAGAAACTGACCTGGGTCCCATCACACCACCATTCGCCCTGCTGAGCCTTTCATTCTGCTTTGAAAACTTCACAAAAATGAAGACTTTCAGGGTTACATGAGGAAGGTCCCTGCTGGCCTGACCCTAAGTGGGAATAAGGGTGGTGGCAGGTGGGCCAACACGGTCTGCTAGGCAGATGTCGGTTTGGCAGGCTGTCACCCTGCTCGTGACAGAGAACTGATCACATGAGGAACCAGATCTGTACTTTCCCTGGGTTGTAACTATGTATCTCCACACCCGATTCAGGAACCAGCAATGACCTCTGGGGATCCCCTGAACAGATCACAGAGGAAGTTTCGGCTGCTGACTTCCCACTGACCTTGAACAGCTCCTTTCTGAAATGTCTACAAACTGCCATGGACTAGGAGTTCTGAGAGAACTGTTCTGGGTCCTGTGGAGCTGTGTCTAATTAACACGCGGTGCCTCAACATAAAACCAAGAGACCTTGTTTATTCTTAGCCAACCAGGAAATTAGTTCATTTGCACAGCAGTTTCTTCACTTTAACAAACGTTTTGTAAATAAATTCAATAAATTTGCTAGCTAAAATAAAAGACGTAGGGTCAATATGATTTTTTACTGTCTCTCATTTTGAGCAATTAGAGTGAATAGCAGATGTTTGATCTTTTAGATTTTTAATTCTGAAAACCTTACAGCAGCAACATCATAAACTGGGAAGTGGAGGGAAAAAAACAACCATTCTTAATTTCAACACTACACTATAGCTAGTACTTATCTATTCATCTTAAAATGCAAAATTTACTTATGCTCATGCTGTACATACAACTCTATATTCAATTTTTCATTTACTTTCTATACTAGTCTTCATAATGTTTCCTAATATTATATTCCACTGAATTAAAATTTTGTTTAATATGGTTTACTTATTATTTTTGCTAGGATTTTAGTGATTTATTTTAATAAGCTGTAAATCACCTCAATGTAAAAGGTTTAAAAGTTAAAACTAACTTTTATTTCAAAAAGGACTCCAGAAGAATTAATTAATATATATAAAATGGTTAAATGTGAAATTAGCACTCTGCACATAAAAGTAGTTATCAAAGACAACTGCTATTTGTACATACTCTGAAGGCTATTTCTTTTCAAAAGTGTTTCCATGCCAACAAATAATCTACATACATTAAGAGGCAATACCGAGTGCTAAAGAAATATTGGCACCTCTAAGTACCTTACATGAATTAACGCATTTAATCTTCACAGTAATCTATGCCTCTGTATTATGATTACCCCCAGTTTACAAACAAGGGAAGTGAGGCTCAGAGAGGTTATAGACCTGGAACAAGGTCATACAGCTGGGATGGAAACCCAAACATCCTGACCTGAAG
This sequence comes from Carollia perspicillata, assembly GCA_004027735.1. Lineage (NCBI taxonomy): Eukaryota > Metazoa > Chordata > Mammalia > Chiroptera > Phyllostomidae > Carollia > Carollia perspicillata. The sequence continues at coordinate 10,021 of PVKM010044096.1, read as the reverse complement.
CCAGCGTTCAGTCAATATGCTACGAATTTGACTGGTCCACCAAACAGCACCCTAACTAACTGCCAAAAACCTGATCTAGTACTATAGGCTATCAACTTACTTTTGGTTAAGTTCTTTTTCCTCGCAAATGATTATTACCATGCAAATAAAATTCTGATATCCTTTTCTATCCCCATCATGAAGTGACATTATTCCATATTCCCATCAGAAACATCCACAAATGGTTTACTGCAATGCATCAATGATTCGTAATATCCCATGCAAGCACTTTGATACATTCCAGCCCAGTTTATGTTCAAACACCATTGTATCTACTCCAAGAAATTACTATCTATAATCTCAAGAGCTCAGTGCCATTGAATTTCAGCTAAGGTAAGGTGTGGCCCTGACAGTTTCCAGAAAGTCAGTGTGACAGCTTGGAAGGTGGTGGCACTGCTGTTGGCTGCTTTGCTACAATGCTATTACATAATCAGCACCAAAAAATGAGGGACGAGAAAAAGTCGACTTCCCAAAATACACAGTGCTTGTTCTTTTGGATTATCAGCATTGAAAAAGTGCTGATAGCAATGTGTTGTTCTGGAGGGAACCCCTCCTCTCTGTCCCCCAAGCTGGTTATATTTTTGAGGGGGACCCTAGCAAAGTGAAGAGCATGCAGATAAGGGATGTCAGGCTGGTGAGAGGCCTGGACAGCATCGCCCACTCATTCGTTCACACGTCAGTGCATTTTCAAGTCCACGCTGAACAGGCTCCCTGCCCGCTCATCACTTAGTAGCAACTTGGCTATCAGATCGGTTAGCAGGGAGAGAGACCAAATGCACATAATTTTTATTACAGTATATTATAATCCTTCTATTTATTATCACTTATTATTAATCTATTACTGTGCTTATAAATTACTAACTTATAAATTAAACTTTATCATAGGTATGTGTGTATAGAAGTAAACATAGTATATATATGGTTCAGTGCTATCCATGGTTTCAGGCATTCACTTGAGGGGTCTTGGAACACATCCCCTGTGGATAAGTGGGGACTATGTATTGTATGTTTAAAAAGCATCAGTTCATGAGAGATTAGGAAAAAAAAGTAGTCTTTCGGCATGAGTAGTTTGGGAGGCATAGCTCCAGAAGGAACAAAAAATGTAAAATAACAAAAAAGTTTTTTTTTTTAAATCATGTAGCCCTCAGGATAAGATCCTCACCCAAGGTTTTGAGAGCTACCATTGACTGGGTTTATCTTTTTCGGGCCCTGAGCCCCACATTTTGAGTTCATGCTCATTCAATCCTTGCAGCAACCCAACAAGGTAAGAATTACCACCATTTTGCCGATGAGAAAACTGGGTCCTAAGAAGCTACACCATAAGCAAATGACTTGCAGCTAGGAGTGGGCAGAACTATAAGATGAAGCTATCTAACTGCAAAGCCAGAACGTGCTGTCTAATATAATGCAACATGCACAGAATTATGAATAAAAAGGTACAAAGTCTAATCTCTCAGGCAATCAAGGCACCCGCCATCACTCCACCCTATTCTGAAAGACAAATTATCATACAGCTTCAGCAATCAAAAGTTGACAGTTTATTCTTTTAGGATAATATAGATATAAAACCAAAAAGAATAGAAAATTAGAATACTGGTTTAGATTTGGATAAACTAAATAATAAACTACTACAACTTTGAAGGCATGGATTTATCTCTGATAATAAAAAAGAAAACACTAAAGTCTCCATCTGCATCGGGGTGGGCAAACTATAGTCCAAATCCAGCTTACAGCCAGTTTTTTTTTCCTTAACAAATTGTTAAATTAATTAGAGAGAGAGGAAGGAAGAGAGAAATAGAGAGAGAGCAACATCAATTTGCCGTTCCACTTATTTATGCATTCCTTGGTTAACTCTTGTATGCGCCCAGACTGGGGATCAAACCTGCAACCTTGGTGCATTGATGATGCTCCAACCAACAGAACTACACAGCCAGGACCAGCCAGTTTTTATAAATACAGCTTCAGTGAATACAGCCATGCCTATTAATTTACATAGTATCTCTGCCTGGTCTTAGCAGCAATGATAGAGCAGAGTAGTTGTGAAAGAATGTAGGACCCACAAAGGCTAAAATGTTTATTTCCTGGCTCTTCTCACAAAAATTTGTGCCGACCCTCGCTCTATACCAGTAAGGCAGGCACCAGCACAGACAGTGACTCAATCAGGTAAGCCCCAATGTCATTTCAGGCATTAGGACCAAGCATCTGATTTATCACAACTTCTCTAACATTGTAATTAGACAAAGAGAGCTGATTTGCATTCTGAATTTTGTTTCTTTGTCATCTTTTTAAAGGAGAGGGTACTAACTAGCTACTAACTAGCTAATTCTTCCAAGTGGGGATGATGGAAAGGCAAAGGCTTTAAAGTAAGTTTGTAACCTACAACCTCAAAAGGCTCAAGCATCAGCTGAGTAGTAGCCATGCATGAGAACACTGATGACTCCAGGCCAACATTCTTCCCACATATTTGTGAGCCTTTCGGGTAATCCTCCCAACAACCCCATGAAAGTAAGGCCACTGATAAGAATGATGGTGACTAAGCTAAGTGAGTGTGGGATCTAGAATTTGTTCTCATCGCTCTATTCTAAAACTCTCCCCTAATTCTCTCTAGTGTCCACAAAGGACAGCAATACACAAATTACCCTAAATTAATCTAAATTAATCTCAAAATGTAAACTAACCAGATACACCCAAATTTTATAAAAGGAGAATTTGTTAATATTTGAGGGAATCAAAATGAAGTAACCAGATATTTGTAACATTACCATAACCTTTGAAAACACTGTTTCACCCACTGACGATTTTATTAAATGAATCCATGTTTTTGTTTCAACGAAAGACTGGGGAAAATGTGACTAAGACACATCTTAATTACAGGCTCTTTTTTTTTGTTTTGTTTGAATATGAACTGTATTTTCCTATTAGATTATACTTTCCAGAAGAAAAATAAGTGTTTGAATCCCACTGAAGGGAAAAATACCTTTTTGTAGGTTCATGTTTGCAAAAAAGAAAGCTTTGGCAGAGCATCAAGTTGTCCCAAAACACATACCACTAAATGTGTACAGATGACAAAATTAAAGAGGCATTCCCATCTGTTATTTCCGTTTTCAGTGTCATTGCTCCTTTAGGGTGAACTGTTCGATTTCAAAGCCGAGTTCATACTTTTTTTTTTTTAAAGGTTCATTAATAATTTCTAAGCAGACAGGGATGCAGTCAACCAAAATGATATAAACTCTAGCAAGAAAACAGTAAATTGTACTTGATCCTGAAAAGTGAAAATACTCTAGTTGGTTATGTATCTTTGCATAAACAATAAATTAACTGAATCACGTTTGTCTTCATAGTCAGTTTTAACATGCATCCTTCATTCTGTTTGTCACAGAATTTTAGTCAGAAATACTTGTCCTATAGGATATGGACTACTGCTAAATGGTAGAAACATCTTGAATTTTATAGTATTTAAACATAATTCTTTTCCATCAAAGGGTTGTACAATTTTTGAAATCTCAGTTCCATCAACACTGTAATGTCACTGTTAAACATATTTACAGGGTCATAAATATTCAAATTATGTAATAAATATACTACAAGTGGCTGATAAAATCAGATTAACATTCATTTTCAGTAGCTTAGCAGGCTTTGCCAAATAACAGGCTATGAGGTTCTGACTGCATTAAACTTCCTGATTATTCTTTTATTTCCTGTTTCTTTAAACTTACGTGCGTTCACCACCCCAAGTCAAGTGTCTCCTCCCATTACTATTTATCCCCCCATTACCCTCTTGTACCTCCCCTGATCATTCTTTTCTGTCCTATGTTCTTTCAAAGCTATTTCTGAGATGCCAAGTCACCAAGACTTTAAGGTCTTTTGAAGTTCACAAGGTCTATGGTTCATGATGTTAAAAATTTCTCCAAATGTCCATGTTTTCTGAGTTCGTATTCCTGAATTGCTAATATTTCCAAAACAAGTTACTTTCCAATTCTGCAATTTTTCCAGTTTAATTCAGTACAACCGAGGCCTCTGATAAAGGGTTCTTCAAACTTTTTATGTTAGTTTCACATAAATAAGGGCACATTTTTTAAAAAGCATGTTACTCTCAATGTCCTCTGGTACATTTAAGATATATTTTGTCTTAGGGAGATCAATAAAACATGATTATTATACTTTATACAATAAACACTGCTGTCAGCACATTACTTTTACTAAGTGAGTTTCATCGGCTATTTTCAAAAACAGCAGCTGGTAATTCTTGCTAAATTTCATTACTCCCTCATAGTGATCACCAAACCCTGGGAAGTTACTAATTTACAATGTATAAACTTTGTATACGACAGAGAAACTTTGTATGTTACAACTTGTAACCAATTACAGATTTAAATTAGTCCTTTTATAGAATCATGGATCTTTGTATATCCAAATACACTCCTCCTGTCCCAACCCAAAACTCCCCAGGCTATTACAAGTGGCTATTCTTGCTTAAACTTACAACTTTAGGATCCGTCTGGGGTAGCTCTGTCATAATCTTTTTGGAGTTTATCGCGTCCTAAATTTGAAAACTGTAAGTTTTGGAAATTTTTTAAGGACATCTCAGTGCCAATTTGTTATAAAATATGCCAATAAACCTACTTCTGGTTAACAACATACTATTAATTTAGCACATGCAATTCCCTCATTCGCATACATTTCAACACTCATAGAAACACAAAGTGTTAGCTGTTCCCAATTAAGAACTTGTAACAGCTTTCTCATTGGTGACCTTCCTGCTAGGAAACCATAATAATAGAAAACACTTTAAAATCTGATCTTGGAGAGTCTGAACTTATTTGTTGAACACTTAACTATGTGCCAGGTGCCACGTTATATGCTGCAGGAAGACTCTGTATGGCGGATAATAGACCAGAGTTAACGGAGGACAGATATTAAACAAATGGTTGTGCAAACAATCTGTTTCCATTGGAGGAGGCTTAAAAATAATTTTCTTATTATAAAAGTAAATCTCACACCAACAGTAGAAGCTCGGGCTTGAGAGCTCTCGGTGGGGCCAGGCATCGTTCCAGTGCTTTACCTGTACGCATTCATTTCATCATCAATGTAATGCATACCTGTTACGGAAAACTTGGGCCCTGGCTGGGTAGCTCAGTGGATTAGAGCATCGTCCTGATACCCCAAGGTTGGAGGTTAGATCCCCAGTCAGGGCCCATACTAGAATTAACCAATGAATACATAAATAAGTAGAACAATAAATTGATGTTTCTCTCTTTCTCTCCCTTCCTCTCTCTCTAAAATGCATAAGTAAAAACAAATAAAAGGTGGAAAACACAGGAACACACAAAGATTTTTAAGTTGCCTGCCTCATTTACTCAGAAATAACAACTGTAATATTCTGATGTATAAGGCATTTTATTCAGCATAGATTCCTCCCCCACCCCCAACACTCACCTAATGGTATGTCTTGAAAAGTTTCTCATCTTTGAATACTTGTCAGAGTCATAACTTTACTGGTTCCCTAATATTCCAACATTTGTGCATGCCATAACTGACTTGATTATTTCTTGACTCATATCTTTATTTACATGGCTTATCATTTATTTATTTTTTAAAGAAAACTATGATTATTTCCTTTGGATAGACTTCTAAAAGTGAGATTACACGGTTTAATTACAATCCACAAAGAGTGTATCCATTTATACTCCCTACTGAGGAATTATATTTATCATATCACACCCTTAACTGCATCAAATATTATCCTAAACAAAAACTTCCGGCTGAAAAGTACGATCATATCTCATTGTGTGTGGTCCACCTCTGCAGCAAACCTCTCTCAGCTATGATGCTATGGAACATGTATTTAAAAACAATTTAATTACATTAAATGACATTAATATTCAGAAAACCTCAAGTGGCAAATATTAGACATATTTTTCTAGAACTTAAGGAAAAGTCAGTAAATCTGGAGCTCCCTAATGCAAACACTTCCAGCCGAAGTCAGGACATGAGGATTATTTTCTCGGTTACACTCATGTTGAAGTATCTAAATGCCAAAATGGTTGAAGAAACTTGAAGATGAGTGATTCAGCATACAGAAAGAATGAATTTATAAATAGTGACTAAAGTGAAATAAAATGAAGAGGGAAGCATTCAGTATAGAGTAGAACTGGTCATAACAAAAATTAGTTACACGAGCAACTCCACCATGGAGGGAAGAAATACACCGAATGCATAATGCATCATTCCCGGATGATTCAGCACAACTTTTGGGAAAAAGTCAAAGCCCTAACCGGAGATACCCTCACCCACACTGTGTCTGGCCTTGAATTCTTCTCTGCTTAATATCCCCTTGGAGCCCAGGAAGTTGATAAAAAATGGTTGCAATGGATAACAGACTCCCTGCACAACTGAACTCACTGGAGGAAAATTTTAAAACAAGAGATGTGGGAAGATTCTGCAGAAATGTGCTCTGGGGTGAAATCTGAAGAGGAGATCTGGAATTGTGGAAATGCGATATCTCACATGTACCTTGGACTGCATACGTTCACTGAGGGCCCGGGGCACCACCCCCATCTCCAAAGTGTCAGGGAACAAAGGAGAACACGCACTCCTCAAGAGGGAAAACTCTAGGGAGGTCCAAAGTACTGTTAACATAGAAAATAAAGTATCTGAATTATTTGCACTGTCTCTGTATAGAGAAAAGCACTCAATACAATTCTGTGTTTTTGGAAAAAAATTTTTTTCTGAATTTATATATTTTTCTTAAGTGTATGTTTCTGAACTAAAAGATATAGCAGCAAACTCCTAAGATATATAAGTAAAACTGTCCTCATCAAATTTCAACAGAGAGAGTAATAAGTAACATTTAATAGTCAGAAGATAGCTAATAAGTCAGTATGAGCACTGTGCTATGGACCAGTAACACAGTGAGAAGTTCCCCTGGATCCCAGTCCTCAGAAAGCTTAGTTTGGCAGACTAAATGTACACTTAAACATGAGCAGTTGTCAAAGGGCTTTCACATTATCGTGATTTAAAACCCTGGAAAGTGGAAGATTTCTCAGGATAAAAATAAAAATGTTATATTTTTTTCCTCCAGACAAAACATAAAAAGAATGAAAGAATAAAAAGAGTCAAATGGAATTGATCCTACCTCTTCAAATACTTAATTGCAAAGACATGCACATGCATTTATTACATAACTCCAGGAAGAAAATAATTCCAAATTAAAAAAAAAAAACCAACACCTACTCTCATTCCTTTCCCATTTAATACCAACTGGCTGCAGTGCAGTAAGGTAATCCGTGTGAAGTCATACAGAATTAAATGTTTACAAAGGAGTCAATGCAGGCCTAACTTTTTTCTCAAAATGGAAATAGCTTAAATTTCTTTCTGATAATGCCTCTTTCCATGACTTTTGAAATAATTAAATAAAATTCTTTTTAAAAATCAGGTAACATTAATGATTATTATGAGATAACCAAAATGAAAAGGATTAAATTCCAAAGTAACTTCCATTACTTCCTGAAAAAGTAAAAACAGAACTATCATACGATCCCACTTCTGAGTGTATGTCTGAAGGAAATGAAATCACTATCTCAAAGACACCTGCAGCCTCATGTTCAGTGCAACATTATTCATGATAGCCAAGACATGGAGACACCCTAAGTATCCATCAATGAATAAATAAAGAAAATGATACACACATACATATAATGTTAGAATGCTATTCAGCCATAAAAAGAAGGATATTCTGCCATTTACAAAATGAATGGATATGAGGGCAGGATGCTAAGTGAAATAAGTCAGACAAAGAAAGACAAGTACTGCCCTGGATGGTGTGTCTCAAAGGGTTGAGCCCTGGTCTGAGAACCAAAGGGTCGCCAATTCGATTCCTGGTCAGGCACATGCCTGGGTTGCGGGTCAGGTCCCCTGTGGGATGGCACTTGAGAAGCAACCACACACTGATGTTTCTTTCCCTCTTTTTCTCCTTCCCTTCCCCTCTCTCTAAATATTAATAAATAAATATTTAAAAGAAAATAGAAAGACAAATACTGTATGGGTTCACTTATATGTGGAATCTAAAAAATCAAACTCTTAGAAACAAGAGATTAGGTGGTTGCCAGGAGGTTGGGGGGCAGAGAGGAATGGGGAGATACCAGCCAAAGGGTACACACTTCCATTTATAACATGAATAAGTTCTGAGGAAGTACTATACAAGCATGATGGTACTGTATTATAGTTAACACTCTATTACATACTTGGAAGTTACTAAGACAGTAAATCTTAAAAGTTTACCACGCACACACAAAATTTTAACATGTGAGGTAATGGACGTGTTAACTAACATTACTGTGGTAAATCATTTCATCACACACACACACATCCCTTAAACATACACAAGGTTTTATGTCAATTATATCTCAATAAAGCTGAGGAAAACCAGGATAACCTCCATTAACTGATATAACAGAACTGAACTACCAATATAAAGTTAAACAAAGATAATTATCATGGTACAAATAGGTTTTTAAAAACTTATTTGAATTAAGATAGGAAAAGCAAGTACATTCACATTTGTTGCACAACTAACTCTAAGCCAGGCTTTTACTATGGCTTTACAAGATTTGTTGAATGCAACCTCCCCAACAGAGCTTGGAGACGTGAACCGAGGCTCCCAAAGGCAACATCACCTCGAGGTGATGTTACCAGAAAGTGGTGGAACCAGAACTGAAACTCGGGTCGGATGGCTGCCGGTGTTTCAATGCCTCCTGTACAAAATACGCAAATTAGGCATGACCGATGTTTATAGGGAAAATAACTAAGATGCTCTTCCATGGGACTCTAATTTCAACTGCCTCATTTTTTAGCTCAGAACAAACACATGCCTGCCCAGTCCAGAGGAGGGCTGTGGGCATCAGGTACGGCTGTGCATGCATGGGTGCTTGCTGCCATAAAATACCGCATATGACGTTACTGGCTCGGAAACTATATTCAGGGAAGGAAAAGAACAAACGTGCAGCTGCTTGCAAACAGGGAAGCAAACTGCACCTTGTACAAGGAAGAACTCTGTACCAATGACATCTGCCCAAATCTTCTTGTGAAAGACTGGGCTGCCTATCTCTCAAAGGGTTCAAGCAAGATGACTACTCATCTGTCTGAGACTCTGGATGGGGAGGAAAAGGTTGGATTAGGTGGCCTCAATGTCCATTCCACTTCTAACATTCTTCAATGCCAAGAACAGCTTAGAACAGAATCTTTCCCACAGGAAAGAAACACATTTCCCCCTCTGTCTATCCCAACTTTAAAGATGTTTTGGATTATTCTGAAAAGAAAAAGACAAATGGCTCAAAAAGAGGGAAAGAAAATGATCACCAGCTAAAGTGGAAGTACAGGCAGTCATCCTGTCTCCTCAATTATTCCGTCTTTCCCGCCATAGGCTTACTCACCTCTGGATGGTCATGCATCTCTTGGATATGTTTGGATCAGCAGCCTCCACACTTTTTTGATGGTACATCACATTAAAAAAATGAACATAAACTCAATGTGTTTCCATTTCTGTATTTGTAAGTTATGTACACATACTGGTATGTTAATATATTTTGGATAGTACACACACACACACACACACACACACACACACAAGGTTTTAAAGGAGACAAAAAATACGTGGTATTTTCTTCCAGTACCTCACTGTGTATCTTCTCCTTTTTGCAAACTTATCACTCACTTCTTCCTCCCTCCCATGAGTCATCAAGCCCTCTTCATTCCACCTCTCATGTTTCCTTCGTATCTCTCAACATTTCCACCCCGAGGTCAAGGACAGAACTGAGGCCGTCAGTACACCACTGTGGAGGCCTAGAAGTCTTTTACACTGGCCTCCCTGCATGTAAGGCCTTCTCCACCCTTGCTCTGACCATACCACCCCAACGGCTCCCCGCAGTCCACCGACAGTCTAAACTGCTGAACGCCACAGACGAACATAAACATTATGGTGGTC
>PVKM010044095.1:0-12340 GCA_004027735.1 Carollia perspicillata | reverse complement strand
GAATCATAATAAATCCTTCACCCCAGGGTCAGGTCCCCCATGACTTAGCTCTAGGCACGTACCTCTCTGCCACCACTTACTCTTTCTCATGCTGTTTCGCCCTTTCTGAAGAGAGCCCTGTCCTGCCGTCCCCAGGCCAGCGGTGCTCCTCACGGGGTTGACGATGGCGGTGGGTACGAAGACGGACTTGAAGGGGCGGCTCTGTCGGGGATCACCTTCTGCAAAGCTGCCTTGGGAGGACACTGAGGAGGTTGATACCATCCATGTGGTGTAGAGACCAGGGCACCGGGGGTTGGGGAAACTAGATGGCCTTCTGGTTGTAGACACATGTTTTCAAAAAGAAATGGAGAACACAAATGGTCACTGAAGGGTCCTGTTTTTAAAAAAGCTGTCAGCTCCCAACCATATAGCAGCTGTGGCTGTTCCTGACCCTCCTCCTACACATAAATATGCTTTTGCCTAGCAGGCCTCCTTCCCATACCTCAGCACCTGTGCACGTGCTGAAGGGAAGGCAGGGGTGCGCATCCAGAGGCCCTGGACCGATTGGAAGACACGCATTTTGTCAGCTTTCACTCTGGCTTGATTGCTTCTTACCCCATGTTCCTTCAGCCCTTGAGTTTAGAGCACAAGGTCTTTTATGTATTTATCACATTTTGCAGGGGTGAGTCCTTGTTCATTCAGTGACTTTTCCACTAGATTCCAAACTGTTTGAAGGCATAGATTTTATATGATTTATCTTAGGTGTTGCCCACATTATCTCGGGTTCTTTACAGCAGTCTTGTGAGGTAGATTACCATTAGTGCCACCGTTTTATAGGTGTAAAAAATAGAGATTTACAGTTGCTTGCCCTGGCAACGACTAGACTTTTGAACCCGGGTCCAGGCTGGCTCTCTGCTCTACCACTGAGCTACATCACCTGTGCCCTCACCACTGAAATGACACTAGTTAGACCATTCATCATTGGGTGGCAGGGACAACCCTGCATCCTGCTTGAAAGAAACTAATGTAGTGGGTAAGCCTTACATGTGCCTCCACAACACACTCATTCTTCTGTCTTGGGATCTGATTTCAAAGACTAGTATTGAAGTTTTACAATACAGCAAGCAGTCCCTTGTTTACTGTTCTCAGCCTGAGAGTCCCTAAACCCTATGGGGAATGGCTATCGATCAGCATGCATTTCTTGCCCTGTAGCTATCCTACCCCAACATCAGAGCCCCTATGAAGCAGTCCGTCAATCACCTTGTCACTCTGTTGATTAAATAACCTCGGCTAATTACCTGGGATAAACTCTGTTGATTAAATAACCTCGGCTAATTACCTGGGATAACCAACTTGCCCTTGGCCCCCTGCACAGAGATGCCCTCCCTCCTGGTTTCCTGCCTGTCAATGCCTCCAGGTTTCTCTTTAGGTAATTTCCCCTCATTTTTCTCTTTTTCTTTCCTTTTGCTTAAAAGACTGGCATGCACTTAATAATCAGTCAGCCAGTGTTGTACAAAGATGAATAAGGCGTCATTTAATGTGGCCAACCCTGCCCAAGATAGGTATGCAGCCTGGTATGCCAGGAGCTGAGGGGACTTGGCAGCAAGGGGACCTTGCCTGCGGCCACCAAGCCGCCTCTGATCCCTGGTAACATGGTCAGTGAAGGGGAGGGGACTGCCCACCAGGAAGAGTACCGACTACAATGGAGGGGAGGGCTGAGAGGTGGGGAAAGGCCCTAGCTCCAGCTTCCACAACAGAGTCTGCACCTGCTTGTCTTTTGAATCGAGGCCTTAAGGTGCTGAATGTGGCAAAGTTGGTTGTAAACAAGAAGGAGGGGTTCCAGAACTGTTTCCAGCGGCAGCAAGGACAAAAATACAGTTACTCAGGCCCAAGCCAGCCTTATCCCCCCAGTCCTGTCTTTGAACGACTGTTTACAGGCTGAGGTGTGACCTCATTTTTCTAGCCCAGCACTCGGCTGGATTCCAGAAACTCCAGAATCCCGAGTCCTCCATCTAACGCAGAGTCTCTCTGTGTCTTCTGGCAAGATGATTGGCACTTCTCTAACGCTTTCTTCTCACATCAAAGTGCTTTGCTCACATACAGTAATTAATCCCCAGCACCCCAGACCCACAGACATCATGATGCCTATTTTCTAGATGGAGAGACTGAAAGACATTTGGGCTTGAGTGCGAGGAGTGCTTGTGTTGACTCTGATTTGCTTTATTGCTTTGGGTGTGCAGGCCCCTGTGTCCCCTTTTCTGGCTGTGCCATGAGTCCTTCAGAACTTGTTCACATGGCTGAGCAGCCATCCAGTAAGGCAGGAGCCTGAGCCTGGCCCTTGACAATTCTTACATTATTCTGTGTAGAAAGCTCAGGGAAAATGAGTGGTGGCCCACAGTCACTAGGAGGACACATGTGTCAGGTGAAGGTTGCAAGAAAGAGAAATATCCTGGCTAACTGGGTGGAAGGGGGTTTATGGGGGGCATTGGAGGGGTGGGAAAGGCTTGGAAACAGGTCCGAGGGAGGCTGCTGAGGACTCTGAGGCGGGAAATGTCCAATCAGATGCTCCTGTTTGTGTTCTTGCCAGGAGTGGTCTTCAACTTGGTCCACTTTCTTTCCTTCCTTGTTCAGGTTTCCAAGTCCAAAGAGGGAGTGTTAGCTTGGGTGAGCCTGTCCCTTAGTTGTAGTGATGGGTTGAGAAGGAGGAGGAGGAAGAGGAGTCGGTTTCTTCAATCTCTGAAAAGGGAGGAACCTTCTGCGTCCCACGAAGACTGTGCAGAAGGAAGACACCCAAAGGGATGTTGGGGCTGTCATGAAGGGGTTTGTGTGAAAATGTGACAAGTTCTCTGCACAGCCTGAGCCCATGGCTGCCTCCAGGGACTGGGGAAACTCGTCCCAGTGGGAGAGATTCAGCTGTGTCGACACAGGTGCACAGGTGGTAGCACCATCGAGCACAGAGGGCTGGAGCTGGGGACAGCACTGAGGCCTTGTCCTCTCTTGGTAATTGAAAGGTTCACTTGCTGAATCTTAAATCAAAGCCTGACATTTTCATCACCTCTGGTCTTCCCACAGCTAGTCCCAAGATTCTGGCTGGCTCAGTTCATTAGGTGACAATACTAAGGAGAGCATGGTGCACATGTCCAGGGTTACCTCACCTTTTTGAGTGCTGGCTGTTTATAAAAGACTGCGCTGTACAGCAAGGGGGCTGGTGCCAGTGCAGAGCTGCAAACAGGAAACTTGGGGGGTGGGGAGGGAACTTAACACATGGAACGAACCAATGAGCAGAAACGTGTCCAGCCCACTGAGTTCTAACACAACCTTGCTGACAAAAGACAGCATCATGGAGCCCTCAGAAGTGGGAGGAGTTAACCCTCCCACAGTGGGAAGGCTGGTTAAGAACAAGGGTGAGCTGCTGCCACATAGACAGATTGGACATATGTCATCCACATCCAAGATTAGTGGGGACAGGAACTTTCTCTGAATCAGGGAGGCCATCAGGGAAAACGTCCATACACAGAAAGCATTGAACCTCTGTCACCTAGGAGTCCTCAGGAGAATGTACTGGGACAGGGACTTGTTCTTGGAAATGCTGGTTCTCCAGACGCAAAAACACCCAGCGGCACCAGCAGCACCTCACTATATGCATACGTTCAGATTCCTATGAGCTGGGGGTGGGGGAGATGAACTCAGTGGCGGTTTATGGTGCCGAAACCCGATCCCCTGTCAGACATGCAGCCGTAAGGGAGGGCGTGAGTCTACACACTTGCCGTGCTGGAGACCACAACAGGAGAGAAGGGGAAGCTGAGACTGGGGTACGCTGGAAGGGAATCCCATGTGAGTTCTAGTCATGGCGGCCACATGGCCTGATGACCCCAGGAGGGTCTGTTCACACCTGCTGTACTCAGCGTCCCTCTCTTATCTAGGGACAATTGTCTAGTGTGCTGGTTTGGATAATAAATTATATGGCCGCTTTTACTCTAATGGTTCTTTCATGGCATAAGCAGGACTTTGAGCTAAGGCGTGGTGGATAAGCAAATGTTCTGGTAGTAGGCATGGCCCTAGGAACTCATGTTGGATCCCACAAAAGAAACAGTTCATGAGTTAGAGTAGGCATCCTCCTAGCTCCCCATGGTCACTTCTAGACCATTGTCTCACCTTCTCCATACCTGCCAGCTTTGACTCCTATCACCATTTCATTTCTCCTTAGGTCTCTCCCCTCATTCCTGGAAGATTTTAGCTCCCGGATCACTGCCCTTCTCTACATTACACCTGACCCTACTGTGATTTCATCTAGCATTAGGGCTTTAAATGCTGCTTCGAGCCTGGCCCTCTTTCTTAAATCCTGGACTTAACCTGTACCTTCACTAGAATTACTAACAGGCATCTGAGACTTAATCTGCTGCCAACAAATTTTTGCTTTCCTCGCTGTCCCTCAAAACCTGTTCCTGCTTTGGTTTTCACTTCCATCTCAGTAGAAGGCAGCTCCATCTTTCAGGGACTCAGAGCAAAGAACTCGGGCTCCCCTTGAATCCTCTCTTATTTCAGGCTCAACATTGGATCTGTCAGAAAACCCTGTTGTCTCTACCTCTGGAGTATATGCAGGGTCTAAGCACATCTCCCTCCCTCTGTGGTTCACACCAAGGCTCAATTCACCGTCACCTCTGCCCTGGAAAATGACAGTGTTCCCTTAGCTCATCTCTCTGCCTCTAGCGTTTCCTCCCAACAGTTTATTCTCAGCCGAGCAACTACAGCGATTCTGGTTCAGGCTGAAGTTAGATCATGTCTTGCCTCTGCTCACACCCTGCAACAGGGTTAAGGTCAAATTCCTCATTATGACCTAGGAAATTCTCTAAGATCTGACCCCTGTTATCATTCTGACCTCATCTCCTACTAAGCTACCGCTCACTGGCTTTAATCCAGCCCTACTGGCCTTCATGGCAGGGGCACTCCTACCCCAGAGCCTTTGCTCGGGAACTTGTTCCTTTGGCCTGGAATACACGCCCTTCGGAGATCCACATGGTTCACCTCCCTGACCAACCTGTTAGAACTTCAATCACCCCAACACGAGCTCTATATCCCTTTCCTGATTTTTCTTAGCTCTTGTCTAACACCATCTACATTTCTTATATATCTTGTTTTTTTGTCTGTCCGTCCCACTAGAATGCCATCTCCTGGGGGCAGGGGTTTTGTGTATTTTGTTCCCTGGTGTTTCTCCAGGGTCTAGACAGGTGACTGACATGTGTCAGTGCTCAGTATATATTTGCTGAATAAATGGGTTAAAGTATCAGTCACAGACACCTTAGTTTGCTTTTGGAGATTTCATAACTTTCTAACAAATTCTGAGGACCTCCCAGGAAGGGAACAACTATGATCTTCTGCTCCAACTTTCTGCCTATCTTTTTTATACAAGCCTGGATCTATGGGAACCCAGACTTTGCCTGTCCTCTTCCTAGAAAGGGGGTACCCCCCTCATCATCTAGCTTGATGGAAAAATCTGTGAGTTAGAAAGGGTAGCCTTTTATGGGACCAAAACCTTCTAAGTTGTAGCCATTGGCTCACTTCCCCTTCATGGAATGAATCTATTTCCTGGTCTGCCCAGTCAATGATGGTCCTTCTGACCCTTCTTTCTACAGCTTAAAAAAATAACCCCCAATCAGTTTCTTCTGTGATGTGGATTTCAGTCTCCTCACCATCCCTGCTGTCCTCCTCTGGACTCAGCGCCTTGCCTCCATGAAGGTCCCCCAAACAGAAGGTATGGCTGCAGGAGTGAGCCCGGGGAGGACAGCTCGAGTGGCATTTTCCTTGCAATTATGACTCTCTGGTATGTCACAGAGACAGCATTTGATGCGTGCTGATGGCCTCACTGCCTGTGACTGGCTTTGCCTGGGCTGCTGGGGGTGAGGGTAGGAGGAGCTGGGGATAGTTTGAGGGTTTGTGTGCAATGTGGTTGTAGTATGAGGTGGCTGGACAAACTGTGGGCCAGTGAAACCAACAGGTATGCCAGACAATGAAGAAGGCTGGGAAGGAGCTGTTTGGGAAGAAGACCTGCAGGGTAACTAATGTTTTACCTGGGGTGCAGATGGACAGATAGTGGTCTGAGTTCATGGACACTCTGCTCCCACCCAGCACTCTGGGAAGTTGGCTGAGGTACTCTGGGTGGTCATCTGACCTTCACAGTTCTCCATTCCGCCACTAGATGGAGTGCTGAGGTGGAGGACGTGAAGTGGGATTTTGGGGGTTTATACAGAAAACAGAAATCAAGTTCTTGGGCAGGGTGCTTAACTCTCCTCATCTGTAAAACAATATCTACTTTACAGGATACTTTAATCCTTTAAGGTATAGCCAAGGAGTTAAAAAAAAGACTTGAAAGCATGTATAAACTGTGAAGAACTATAAAAAAGATAAATACTTCGGCTATTTAAAAAGAAATTAAAGTGTTAGGCAGGTACTAGAGCAAAAGCTATTTCCGGGCCCACACTCTCAAACAGCATTGAGTCCTTCAGCAATTCAACCCTCAGATGGCCCCAGCCTGGATGGCCTGACACACTGATGCCTGAGATCGGAGGGGACTCACCTGAAAATAGGGCCGACGTAGTTGTTGGGGAAGATGCCCACTCGCCCGGTGACCAAGGAGACACCCCTGAGCCAGCCGTCCTGGTACTTCCCCAGGACCTTGACACCCTCTCCCTTCTGCAGGTCCAGCTCATCAGGCCCATGGGCTGAGTAGGAGTGCAGGGCAACAAACCTGGGGAGACATGAGACCAGTGAGGAATGGACGTGTACACCCCTAGGGGAGGGCAGGGAAGCGACGAAGGGTGGAGGGAGAGGGCAGCTGCAGCTCAGGGGTCAGCAACAACGACCCTTTAAAACACAGACCTCAACGTGTGAGGCAGAGGAAAGTGGCAGAGCCTGGTCAGTGCACCCACGGAAGGGTGATGCCCTCTCCGTCTCCTCTCACCTCCATGGAGTGTCACACAGCTGCAAGCCACACAGCTGCAAGTCACTCAGTTAGGCCACATCAGCATTTTGATGATGGAGAAACTGGCCTGCTACAGAGAAAGGAATTGGTGACCAGGAATTAGTGGTAGAACTGGTCTCAGCCCCAGCCATGCCGGCTCTACAGGGAATGCTTTCTCATACTGCTTAGAAAACAGTCGCAGCCAGCAGGCTTCTGGGAAATGAGAGGCCAGCTGGAAGCTTCTCGGATCCACTCCCTCTCCAGAGAGCAGAGACCTGTTTCCTCCCCGCCCCCCATCTCCACTATGGCCTGAGGAGCTAGCTTCACGGAGGCAGGGCAGTGGGCACTGGGAAGGTGGCTGGGTTAACGCTAGTTCTTTGGCACACAGTGGAATGCTGGCCTCACAGTGGGATGGAGGGGAATGGGCTTAATATGGTGAAAATGTCCTGGCTTAGAGCAGCGACTTTCCACTCTGCTGTCCATGCAGGAGTCAGGCAGGTTACATCCAGGTATGAGTCGGGGGTGGGGTGTGTGTGAAGAAGACACTAGGGGGAATAGTGAGGCTGTGGAAGTGAGAATACCTGGCTGACTAAAGGCATTAAAAAATAACCCACTTTACCCTGGCTGGTGTGGCTCAGTGAATTGAGTGCAGGCCTGTGAATCAATGGGTCGCTAGTTTGATTCCCAGTCAGGGCACATGCCTGGGTTGTGGGCCAGGTCCCCATTAGGGGGTGTGTGAGAGACAACCGCACATCGATGTTTCTCTCTTTTTCCCTCCCTTCCCCTCTCTAAAAATAAATAAATAAAATCTTTTAAAAAATAACCCACTTGGTGTACCACATTCAGGGATTACCAGTGCATGGCCCTCAGGCCAGTCCTTAGGAAACCCTTCTAGATTCTAAGGACTGTGAAAGGTTCTATCAAATGATCAGGGGTGGGGGGAGTATTCCCATCTACAAGGTTTTTTTCTCTTCTGTAAAATGCTACATTTATTTTTCATTGATCACTAAAGCAGCATCTATTTATTTATAACTCAACATTTTGAATCTAAAGGAAGACAATAGAAATTGTTCCATACACAATCTTCCAGCAATGTCTTGGTATATAACCTTTCAGTCTCTTTCCAGTTTTATAAAAGAATGAGCTAGGCTGCTGTGTTTTGCTAATTTGTACTTTTTACCATTATTTCCTTTGGCAGTTGTGAAAGGTGGGGAGCTGTTTTCTCTCTGGGTGGGATGCTTGGGAGTGGTGATGCTCAATGGCACTCGATGGCAATGGCGACCCATCTGCACCAGGGCCGGGGGTGGAGCCGAGCTTTCTACTCACATGTTAGCTGAGAGGTGCTGCTGGGAGCCAGGCAGACTGACGATGGCTGTGGAATGTCCTGGGGTGGTGGGCGTGGGGTGATACGTGCAGACCTACACAGACAGAAAAGACAGCCCAGCTGAACCGGTGAGCATCACTAGGCAGGCCCTTGGCAGAGCTGCTGTGGAAAGGCCTAGTGCATCTGGAAACCAAGAACCGTGCCCAGCGCCACCCATCCTGTGTCTTCGCTGTGGTTTGCGGCTATGGGAAGCACAGGGTGGGGACAGATTGGTTTGTGTCCTGGGGGTTGGGGGTGGCATACCAAGGCTGCATTCCAAAAGACTGCTCAGATAAGGCAGAGGATGAAGACGGGAGGGATTTATAGTCACCAGTGTACTGCCAGAATCCTGAATCCGTTCCCCAAGCCCCTCCCCAACCATCTCCCAGTACATGAAAACCTACTTTCAGGAATGTGCTACATTGGCTAATGTTGATTGAGAACTTAACACTTGCCAGGCAGTTTGAAGCATTTTACAAGCAAATTTAATCTTTATTAAAGGTACTGTTATCCTCATTTTGGGGTGAGAAACTGAGAGAAAAAAAGGTCACTCGATTAGTACAAAACAAGTAAAATAAGGTAGCGGAGGTTTTGACAGTCCCCTCCCTTTACCCCCCGCCCCCACCCCGGCTTATCCAGTGACTTATAGAACGTGAATTTGAATCCTTCACTTTTACAGGACAGAAGAGGAACCAACAATGCTGTAAGCTCCTAAACTGTCTCCTGTCCAGGGACCTTGCCTGTTATCTAAGCTACTCCCTTGCTCATTTCCTTCTTGGCCCATATCACAGACTCTGATTGTTTCCTTATTGACTAACCATCCCCCACTAGACTCTAAGTTCCATGAGTGCAGGGACTCTGTCTTGTTCATCACTGTATTATGTGCTTGATATATTGTTGTAGCTTAAAGGACAAGTGAATGAAAAGTTTTCCTACCCAGTACACCAGGACTGATGAAACCTCAACCCTCTCCATGCCATCCAGAGTAAATACATTCTATCTGCCTTCAGTTACCCATCCATACGAAATGGCAACTATATATTTGTGCCTTTTCAGGACTCTGTTTCTGTGGCTACAACTGTTGCGTATGAGTGGTTGGGCAAGTGAGTGCATTACTGAATGCACGTGTCTCTGTGCAAGGACTCATGTTTGTTTGGAACCCATGACAACTGTATGTAGATGTGTGCTGGCACTGGTCTATTGGATGTCTGATTATGTTCATGCATGTGGGTCTGTGACCTGATATGCACATACGCTATGTGTAATTATATGTATGCATGTAGGGCTGTATATATAGTTGTAAATGTCTGTCTGGGACTGTGTGTATGTATGTGAACTCTAGAGATGTGTGCTGGTATGTATGACTATAGTTTTGTGTGTGTCTGGGTTGATGGCTGTGTAAATGTATGTGTGATGTTATGAGAGTCCAGTTATAGGATCAAAAACTATTCCAGTTAGATAATACCAGGGTTGGCAAGAAGGTAGAGAAATGGAAATCCTTATATAGTGCTGGTGAAGTGTAAAATGGTGTGGCACCTTTTGAAAGCCCTGCTCCCCAAATGGCTAAACTTAGAATTACCATATTACCCAGTAAGTCTACTCTTAGTACATGCCCAAGAGAAATAAAAACATAGGCCCACATAAAAATTTGCTCACAAATGTTACAGCAGCATTATTCATAATAGTCAAAGGGTGGCAATAACTCAAATGTTCATTGACCAATGGATGGATATACAAAATATGGTATGTCCATACAATGGAATATTATTCATCCCTGAAAAACAAAGTATTGACACATGCTAGGACATGGATACACCTTGAAAACATTATGCTAAAAGAAGCCAGATGCAAAAAGATGACGTTACATGATTCCATTTATATGAAATGCCCACAGTAGGCAAATCTATAGAACTAGAAAGTAGATTAGAAGTTTCCAGGGGCTGGGGACAGAAGTAGACAGGGGAGTGATAGTTAAAGGGTAGGACAGTTACAGGACATGGGTTTTCTCTTTCCAGGATGAAATGTAAAATTGTGGTTGTAATGGTTGTGCATATCTGTGGATGTGTCAAAAACCACTGAATTGTATACCTTGAGAGGGTGAATTGTCTGGCATGTGAATTATATCTCAGTAAAGCTCTTTAAAAAAAGTATTCCACAGTCACACATCTGAGGCTCTCTAACACTGCATAAAGAGTTCTGAACTTTGCAATGAAATATTGTCACACTGGTTCCCTCAGACAGAGGTGAAAAGGAGGTGGATCTAGGCTAGGGAGCTCCTTTTCTGTGACTGGGCAAGGCAATTCCCTGCCGGGCGTAGGAGCCGTGCCAAGGGAGAGCCTTGTTATTCGAACAACTAATCTTCTGTTTATACAAACTTGCGAACCACTGATTAAACAGCATGAACTTCATGCAACACCCATGACTTTCCAATATTCCGTGTGAGTGAAAAACCCTTCTATCCATAAACTATTAATCTTTAGGGAGGAGAAAGATGCTAGAATGCAAAACCACCCCTCTGTGACGCAGGGCTCTCTCCTTTTCCTTTTCTAGGCCTTCTCTGGGGAGGGCATATTTCCCCCTATTTGGTATGTGGAACCAGCACTGAAGTTGGTGGGCTTGTGATGGAATTCTTTCTGACATGGAATGGGAAGGAAGATGAGGTTCTCAGGTTTTGAGGTGTCTGGGAGAGGACTGGAGAGGCCATGATTTCCCAATCATGGCTGACACTGAGGGTGAGGGAGAGTCAGCAAGTGAGACAAAGACTGTGGGAGGAAGAGACAGATTCAGAGGGATCAAGGGAGGAAGGAAGAAGAGGGAGATTAAAGATTGGGAAAATCCTTACAACCCATTCAGAAGTAGACAAGCAACCTAATAAGAAATGGGCAAAACCATGATATATTGAGTGGCCAATGCAGAACAAGGTTCTCAACATCAACGATGATAAAATATGCAAATTAAAACTCCATGAGCTACCACTATAAACCTAAAAGAGTAGCTCAAGTTATAAAGACTGACTGTACCAAATGTTGGTGAGAATGTGGAGCAACTAGAACTCACATACTGCTGGTAGGAATGTAAATTGGTGCCACCACATTGGAAAGTTGGCCACTTAAAAAAAAATAAAGTTAAATATACATTTCCCATGCTACTCAGCAACCCTACTCACAGTATTTATCCAAGACAAATGAAATGAAAACGTGTGTCCATACAAGGACTTGTACATGAATGCTCATAGCAGCTTTATTCATTTCAGCCAAAACTGGGGAACGAATGAACCGATTAAAGTATAAGACAGTGGCATATGCCTCAGCAATACATGCAATGACATACATGCCTCTTAACATCATCTTGAGTAAAAGAAGCAGCACACACAAGACTATATGTTCTATGATGCCATTTATATGACATGCCTGAAAAAAAAAACACTACAGTGACAGAAA
Source organism: Carollia perspicillata (assembly GCA_004027735.1). NCBI lineage: Eukaryota > Metazoa > Chordata > Mammalia > Chiroptera > Phyllostomidae > Carollia > Carollia perspicillata. The sequence goes on along the minus strand of PVKM010044095.1, from coordinate 600 downwards.
ACAGAGGACGGGTGGCTCCTGCCAGGGGTGGGGAGAAAGGATTGCAAAGGGGTGCGAGAAAACTCTCTGGCTGATGAAAATGTTCTATAACTTGATTTTGGTAGTCATTACACACCTTGATACATTTGCCAAAAGTCACTGACCTGTGTACTTAAAATGGTTGAACTTTATTGTATGTAACTATACCTCAATAAAGTTATTCAAATGTGAATGAATTATCTAGTTGGTAGGAAGCACCCAAGCAGCCTTAACTTGGCCCAGCCCAAGCTCTGGAATGGTCGGCAAAGAGTGTAGGGAGGGCTCAGTTTAAGAGTGGGCAGCTGGCAAGTGATCCTCATGTGAGCAGGCCACCTGAATAGGAGGAAACCTATGGATCAGAGATAGGCTCAACAAGGCAAAACCAAAACTGAATAAATGAATAAATGGATGAATGCATGATTGGAGGGATAGGAAAAGAGAGGAAGATAGATAAAGGCAGACAAAAAAGAAACCGGTAGGGAAGAAGGAAGACAGAGCAAGACAGAACCATACAGGCAACTCCAGCTTCTGAGGAGGCAAGTCTTTTCCTGTCACTGGGATGGAAGCCAGAGGCCCAGCCCC
>PVKM010044094.1:0-12345 GCA_004027735.1 Carollia perspicillata | reverse complement strand
GTATCTGAGGTCCAGCCTACTGAGCTTTTATGAAGCAGTCATTCCCTCTTGGGGTTTCTTCCTGCTTTCATGAATATTTCAATGGATCATATGCTACATGTCCGATACACCACAAATTAGCAGATTGCCATCCCCTCTACATTTGATGGGAAAGCCTGACTCTTTTGCTGCTTTTATCTGCTTCTCACCCTGCTAAAGACTGGCTTCTCTCCCTTCTGCCTCGTGATGTCCACAGTGAACTTAAGCTTCCCAAAAGGCCTTAAAAAGGATTTTTTTTTTTTAAATCAGTAACTTTGTTGTGCTTAGAAATTACAGCCAAGGGAGGGCAATGACAAGCACTGGCTGCCTTTTTGGAATGAGGGAAGGAAAATACAAAATATAAAACATAAATACTGTTCATTCTTTTTTTTAATAGCTAGAAAAGCAAAGCACAATTTAATATTTCAAAAAATTACCTGTCATGCCAGCTTTCCATGATTAAAAACAATGCCTCTGTAAATGCACTTGCACTTTACCACCATGTCTGATGTATGTTTTGTATCTGGCCAGCCAATAATCAGCTCTTGCAGTCACATTGGCGACTTTTTGAAGATATCCATCATTCTAGGGGAACCAGCCAAGAAAAAGCTAGCGCGACTGCGGGCAGCATCTGAGGCTCTGAGGTAGAGCAGAAAGATCTGCGATCAGAAGAGAGTGCAGCCAGCTGCTGACTGTGTGACTTGGCAAGCCGCTTTTTAACTCTGAGCCTCAGGGTCCTTCTACTATAACAGTAATTGCAATGGTGATAATAATAATCAACTCCATAGTGTCATTATATGTATCAAATGAATGGATGTGTAAAAGTCACCTTTAAAAGAAAATCAGAGTTCTAATGTATTTGGTGAACTTTAATGTCGTACTTCTTTAAATATCCCATAAAGCGTAGTGAGTAAACCTTTTGAAACCTCAGAAATGGTGGGATTTCTAATTCTAAATAGAGTCTTCTTATACTTCAGGATATATTTAAAATGCACTGGGTTTTGGTGAGTGCACACGTGTGGCCAGTATGCACAATGAAGATTGTTTGAACTGGTTGGGATCCTGAGAGAGATAAACTTTAAGATTCATGCATTTATTCCTAGGACATTATAATGGACTGAATGCTTGTCTTCTCCAAAATTCCTATGTTGAACTCTACTCCCCAGTGTGATAGTATTTGGAGGCAGGATCATAGGGAGGTCATTAAGTCATGTGGGTGGAGCCCACATGAGTGAGATTAGTGCCCTTACAAGGAGAGGTCAGAGCACTCACTCACTCTCTTCCTGTCACGTGAAATACAACAAGAAGTCAGCCATTCACAACCTGAAAGAGATTTCTCACCAGAACCCAACTATTCTGGTACCTTCATCTCAGGCTTTCAGCCCTCAAAACTGCGAGATGTAAATTTCTATTGTTTATAAGCCACCCAGGGTGTGGCACTGCTACAACAGCCCAAACTGACTAAGGCAGACACCCTGTCATCACCAAGCAATGACATGAGCTTATGAAGAAAGACCTTCCGTCCCAGTGTTTACTGCATCACCGCACTGGATAGAAGTAATGTATTTCCTGTAATGCTACATCCTGAACTTGCTCTCTGTTAGACTCCAAGCTTCTAAAAGCCAAAGGAAGGTCTTCAGGGGTGCTGATCAGAGAGTTGAAATCAGAGAGACCTGGGTTCAGATTCGAGCTCTGGCTCTTCCTAAGTTGGGGCAAGTTATTTAAATTCTCTGAGCCTCGATTTATAAAATGGAGATTATACAATAATAGTCCCTCAGTCAAGGTTGATGTAAAGATTAGATGATAAAATATATGTAAAGCCTTACACATACTTAATACTCAGTAAAGAAAGCCATTATCATTATTAGCACCTTAATCTACACGTGTAGATTGACTCACCTAGCTCTCTAATTAGACTGAAAATCTGAAGGCAGAGGCCATGGCCTAGACCTTCTGAAGACCGCTGAGACTCTCCATCCCTGTGACAAAAAGAAGACTCTTCCCTACCTAGATTCTGAACAATGTGAGAAATAAAACAAATAATAAAATCAGAGGCCAACCTGGCTGGTGTGACTCAGTAGATTGAGTGCCAGCCTGTGAACCAAAAATTCACTGGTTCTATTCCCAGTCAAGACACATTCCTGGGTTGTGGTCTGGGTCCCTGGTAGGGGGCATTAGGGAGGCAACCACACATTGATGTTTCCCTATCTTTCTCCCTCCCTTCCCCTCTCTCTAAAAATAAATAAATAAAGTCTTTTTTTAAAAAAAGTATTCAGCAATTATTCTAAAAAAAATTAGAGGCCAACATATTACCTATAATATCGATAAAACTGAGTTGAAAAATGCAATTGGAGGAAGAACCAACCAAACACAGCCACCAAGACAACTCCAGAATGAGAAAAACGTACCTACCCAACTCCAGGCAGCGCTGGACTAGGGCAGCAGCGAAGCCCGACCGAATCATATGAGAGTGAAAGGACAACTCATGCTGCCTGCGGGCGGCTCACTTCCGAAGCCCAGCAGAGAAGTGGCTTCCGGAGTCTGGAGGTGAGATGGGAGGCCTGTAAAAGCCGGGTGTTGGCCCCGTGGAAGACAGTGGGGTGTGCATGTTTTAAATAACAAGAAACCCAGAGCACTAACTGAAGCGGGAGTAAATTCTCCATAGCGAGCGTTGGGATGTCTGTCAGACACAGGACCTGAGCAGAAAATACTATGCGTTTAGCTAGAAGGACTATTAGGAAGAGGGCCCAGCCAGTCTCCAAGAAACCAAAAAAAGGGCTCAGTTAGAAGGAGAGTAAGTATTTGGACATCTGCCAACGTCAGAGGGTATCAATGCCAGATTGTGGCTATGTCCTACAGGCAAACCTTTCCTGTCCTTGCCTCTCTTTGTCCCCGCTAGTCTCAGGATTCAAAAGAAGCGTGGTGAGTACAGGAGGAGGAGAAGGAGCAGGGACAGAAAGTGGTGCAGAAACCAGCATCAGCTGTCTTTCCCACTGGGGAGTTTCCGGCCTGCAGATGGGCCAAGCTGGGGAGTGGAAGGGACGTTCACGTCAATGAGATGTTGAAGCTTTAACATTAGCCTGGATTTCCTAACACAGGGAAATAAAACTGTGTGTCTTTGACTAAAAGATATGGGATATGCCTCACATTTTATCCAAGAAGAAATGTTTCTAGACAGAAGGTTGACAGGGGCAGTTAACCATAGAGCCTGGTTTTTCCCATAAGCTACTACCATGTACTTATTTTACATGGGGATTTAGCAGGCTGCCTGCCGTGAGAGGGTGGTCTCTTGTTTTTGAGATTGTGATAGTTAAGAACTATAAGGGCAGAATGACCGAAAGCCATTTTTTCCCCCTGAGAACAAAGCCAAATTTGGGAAAGCAGAACCTAGAGATTGAAAAGAGAGAGAAAAGGAGATCCATTTATTGCCGCTAACATTGTCTGAATTCTTTATTCAGCCCGGCTTCGCGGGGAATCTCCTCGAGGACTTCCTGTTTATGTGAGACAATGGACTCCTTTCTCTATTTAAGAAAGGTTCAAGACTGTTTCCCTTTAATTAATGTCAGAATAGTTCTGACTAATAAAGCACAATTACTTAGAGAAGTAATTAAAATGACAAGTACTACATATACTAAACTTAGATAAAATTACTGGTATTTAAGTAAGTTCTTCAGTCTTGTGCTATTCATATATAATAATGGATAACTTGTTCTGAGCATGTATTATGTGTCAATCACTGATCATTTAATTACCACTGTGGCCAATGGAGTTGTTACTATTTGGTGTGACCGTCAGTTTATCAATACAGAAACTGAGAGGTTAAGTAAGTTGTTCATGGTCACACAGCTAGAAAGTAGTGGAGCTGGGATTCAAACCCAGCTAGTGTGGCTCCAGAGTCCACTCTTGATCTCCATTCAGGGTCAAAAGAAAAGAGGGTAACTGCGAATATGATCAAACCATGCATTTCCCTCAATATGCTATGCAAAGAAATGACTTTATGCACATAAGAATGCAGATGTTATAAATGTGTGCAAATGAGTGAAATGAGACATTTGATGAAACATTTCTAATAATATCCGATCATTTTCAAGAGTATAAATGATTTACTTAAATTGTGTTTCTCACTGAAACAGGCAGAATCTTGAACAGTCTGAATCTAGGACACCATGCTAAAATATCACAAATTTTCAAGTTAAGGATAAAATATTAAGGTTTCCAAAGAAAATTAAACCATGCTGCAGATTGCCTGATGGCTGAGTTTCACGATTTCACAATACCTGCTGGAGAATGAAATTGGTGGTACAGTGTTAGGCATGGTTCATCAAAACCTGAAGGAATGCTTTACAGAGAGGAGTGGAACAGAGAGTGGACAGACACCCATTTATCATCATCTACCCTGATGAGACCTTTGATTTTGCAGCTTTCGAGATGATATTACCTGCAGTCACCGAAAAGTCTGTCTATAAATTTTAGGTCCATTTTGAATCTGATTCTCCAAAAACAATCAAACAGGTACAGTGAAGAGTATTGTCCACTCCTGATGACTAAAATTTAAATGAGAACATTTTAATTTGATTGAAAAAAGAATTAAAAAAATACAGCAACTGAATATGACCCCCACTGTCAACTATAGCTATTTACTATTAAACCAGATATAGAAACGTCAGTGGAAGATTTCAAATCATTTAATCTCTCTCAGGGACCTAAAATAATCATTGGAATGATCAATGTATAAATATATTGTTTTGCTTGTATTATCGTTACCAGTTCACAGTCTGTCTGGAGCGCTGGGGAGTCTCCCTCTCAGCCAAGATGGTGGCAGGGGGGAGGCTCTTAGACTGAGTGTGGGAAAAGCTAGCAAGATATTGGGTAGGAAAAAGCCTCTTCCCCCTTCCAGTACCAGATTGGGGGTGGGGTCAGGGGGAGGCAGGCACATGTGCCACAGCAGTAAAATGGCACAGGGGGTGGTGCTAGACCAGAGAGGCCTTTCAGGCTAGCCTGGGGAAGAAGGAAGGGGCTGGTTTGGAGGTGGGTCCACCTGAAGCATGTGAAAATTTGGGAAGTTGATTGGTGTCCTATTGAGAAAGCACCTGGTTTGTCCCACATCCAAGGTAATATCAGCCCAGGGGAACAGAGTCTGGCTTTCTCTTGTTTACGTTTCCCTTGCTCATGACCTGAAATCACACGGCACGCTCACCAGCTAAGGCCACGTGGCCCAGGGCCTCCAGGAGGGAGCCTCTCGCTCTCTCTGGCTCACTGGGTCGTGCATTCATATGCTCTTTGCCCAAAGAGCTCTTTGCTCTTTGCTCTTTGCCCAGGAGCATGCAACTACATTGCCCCAGCGGCTGCATGACCCATGGCCGTGTGGGCTCCACACACAAGCTCCACAAAGGGCCCGAAGGGGACAGCAGCTGGGAACAAGCCAAGTTACCTGGACCACTTAGCAACTGCCTGTAGGCTCCAAAGGACTGTACTTTAAATGGGGACAGGAGCTCTGGACACTGGCTTTTGTGTCAGCTTTGCTGAGGAGACGGGCTTGGAGACGGGGGTCCACCATTCTGCCCGATTGTGCAGCACCTGAAAAAACCACTCTCCTTTAGAACTTGCATCTGTCTCACCAGTTTGGCTTTTATGGCAACAGGCAGCTGGACCTGTTTTTTGTTCTTTTGATTCTGTTACATTATTATTTTAAATTTTGATAATCTTTTAAAAATGCACTTTAAATGGGCAGCCAAAGGGTTGAGAAATGCTGTTGCATATAATTGCAGAAATTCCTGCAACTTTAAGTGGCACGCATGGTGGTGTCTCCTGGCATTTCAGTGGAAGTTGTGGTCAGAATCAGGAGAGACTACTTTCTCCCTCCCAGGAGCCCCATTATATAAGAGATTCTCTTTATAATCAGTGAGTGAAGACGTTCAGAACTTAGAGACAGACATCAGTCTGAGTGGTTTCTCAACAAAGTCCCTATTTTCTACTCAACATTAAGTAGCAATCAGCTATCACCTACTCTGATTTCTCTGCATTTGAGGACGATTTTCTACTTTAAGTTTCAAAAAAGTCTGAGCAGAACTGGAGGACCTGCTTCCCGATCAATCACACAGCCCCCGGCTGTCTTGTGAGGAGGTGGATAAACAAGGTTCCTGGGCAGGCAAGTTACAAAAACACAAACTTGTCATTCCTTTCTTCCACGGGGTGACCTTCCTTCATTTACACCCAGTGACTGCAATGACATCATTTAGGATGCAGAGGTGGCTCATTCTTTCACTAATGAAGCTATTACAAAATAGCAATCATGCAAAAATGCTCATGACATAATGAAAGGAAACTTAAACATGCTCTCACTTTATTTCTTATGTCTTTAATAAATGATCTCCTTGGAAGGAAACAAACTAAGCCTCGCTGTGCAAGGCACTCAACATAATAGGTTAACCAGTTTTGTTTGTTCTCAGATGGAGGGTGCACTGTCACATGGCAAACGACCAAAAAAAACATTTTGACCCATGCGGGCACGTTTCAACCAGAGTCCCTGTGCAGCGAGGCACCTAAATCCCGGTGCCTACTTTATGGCATAGAAGTTTCATTACATATATATATCAAGCTTAGTGTGTCTCAAGCAGAACACTTGATACATACACATTCTGGAGAGTTGGTAGTGATATGTTTCTTTCATTCCTTATACGGTGATTTCAATTTTCTCTTTTTTCCCTTTGACAGTATTGGCAGGGGTTTGCCAATAATATTGAAGTCCAAAGAACCAGCTCTTTGCTTTGTTAATATATCTATTTTTTTCTTTTTCAGCTTTATTGATTTCTGCTCCTATCTTTATTACTTCCTCCTATTGCTTGCTCTGGGTTTATTTTGCTTTTCTTCTTCTAGATTATGAAAGTGGGATCTTACTTTTTTTTTGAAACATTTCCTCTTTTCTCATGTGTGCATTTAATGCTATAAATTTCTCTCTCAGTATTGCTGTAGCTAGGTTCCACAATTTTTTATCCTAAAATATACATATTATCAAATTTACCACATTAACCACTTTTAGGAGTACAGTTCCATACCATTATTCACATTGTTCTGCAACCATCGCCATCGTCTATCACCAGAACTTTTCCATTTTCCTCAAACTGAAGCTCTGTACCCCCATTCAACAAATAACTCCTCATTCCTCTCTCCCCTCAGCCCATGAAAACCATCGTTCTACTTTCTGTATTCATGAATTTCGTGATTCTTGGTGCCTCATATAGGTGGAATCATACAATATCCATCCTTTCGTGACTGGCTTATTTGACCTTGTATGATGTCAAGTTTCATCCATGTTGTCGCAAGTGTCAGAACTTCTGTTTTAAGGCTAAATCACATTCCATTGCATGTATGTATATCCTGCATTTTGTTCATCCGTTCACCCGATGGGCAGGGGGACTGCTTCTGCATTTTGGCTGTTGTGAATAATGCTGCTATGAACATGGATATAAAAATATCTGTTGGAATTTCTGCTTTTACTTCTTTTGGGGATGTACCCAAAAGCAGAGTTTCTGGATTATGTGGGAATTCTATATTTAATTTCTTGAGGAATAGCCTTCCGCAGCAGCTTCGCCACTTTACACTCCCACCACCAATGCACAGGAGTGCTAATTCCTTCACATGCTTGCCAGACTTATTTTTCATTTGTCTGATAGTAGCCACCTCAGTGGGTGTGGGCAGTATCTGACTGTGGTTTTGCTCTGCATTTCCCTAGTGGTTAGTGATGTTGAGCACTTTTTCATGTGCTTGTTGGCTATTTGCATGTCTTCCTCGACAAATGTCTATTTGAGTGTATCAATGGCCCATTCTTAAATTGAGTCATTTGGCTTTTGTTTGATGTTTGTTATATAAATTTTACTCTATTGTATTTTCATTTTAATTTCATTTTATGTATCTTTTTATTTATCTTGAGTTTCTCTCTTTCACTCATGGATTATTTCAAAATATACTGTTCAGTTTCCAACTGTTTGGAGATTCTCCTGTTATCTTTCTATAATGGATTTCTAGTTTGCTTCTGTGTAGTCAGTGAGCACAATCTGTGTTTTTAATTATTTTAAGTAATCAATATAATTTTAATTAATAACTAATTTTAATTATTTTAATTCAATTCTTACTTCTGGATTCCTTGGATAATCAGATGTTTACTCACTTAGGAAATACTTGTCTCGTTCGAATTTTGGGGTAAACTTTGTAAGAAATTTGGGGTTTCCTTCCCCAGATTTTGCTTTCTGATGAACAGAAATATTGGCTACGACATGACTGTACTCTTGTCTGTGACAATGATGGGGTATACTTAACTCAAATTAAAATCAGTAATAGAAATCTTGTAACTTACGGGAGATGGTCACAGAGGCTTTGTCTCTAGATTTGAGTCATATCATTATCTCATTTTCAAGTCATTAGAATTTTAGCTCTGCTCAAGTGAAAGCACTGTTTGATTGAATCAGCTAGTTTATTAATCCCCAACTCATTTTATTCCAAGTTCTCATCAGAGTTCTCTAATTTAAATGGTAATATATTTCCTTCATAGTAACACTATCAGCTTGATAATACAATGAAAAAATATTTTATACACAATAAAAAATAAAAAAGCAAGAAATGTGTAGGAAGTCTATGTAAGAAATGTCAAAATTCTCATTAAAGTTATAAAGTAGTTCAGGGAGTCCTGCATGTGAATGGATTTCATAAAGGTAGCAATTCTTCCTTAAGTAATTTTTGGTTTCATCATAATATCAACATCCAAAATTGCATAAAATTACATTTGAGAACAGCTAAAATAATTCTGAGAGGAAAAGCAAACTTGAATAGGCTAATCAACATTTTTGAAAGCATAATAAGAGAGACTGACACTACCAAATATTTTAAAACATTATAAATATACAATCCTAAAAAGTGGGCTGACAAAACAAAAATCGACAGTCAGAATAATGGAAGAGAAGTGAATTAAAAAATGGTAAGTAAAATAAATTAAAAGCAAAAATAATACAAATAAAATAATGGAAATAATAATCAACGTTATGAATACCAGATAGTGTTAAGAATTAAATATAAGAGTTAAATGTACATTAAATTAACAAAAATTTAATTGATTTGACACAAATTAAATTCTTAATTTTAGTACATTAATCTGACATAAAATACCGGTGGCTTTTTTTTCCAATAAACAAAGTATAAGAAACATATACTCTTCAGCATTATTTTACAGCGATATTATTTCTGTCTCTCTCTGCGCACATATTACTGCATGTAAGTGAAAAGACACATCAAGAAATATAGTGCACTGTCCGTCTTCTCCTTCTTTAGCCTTCCATACTGTTCTCTGAGAGTTTGTTTCTTTGAACGCATGGAAAAGGAGAGGTGTTGACAAGGGATAGAGGGCAGCATGTGGCCCTGGTTCTAACTAAAAACAAATGCATACCCACAGGGTGAATCTGCAGGTGCTCAGGTTGTTTTGTCCAAAGTCTCCAATTTAGAAAGAATAAAAAAACTATATTTATAGTGATCTCCGCTTATCCTTAATTACCACTTCCTCCCACCAGGATTCAATACACTGGTCATAATTTACTTCTCGATCCAGTTTTATCTTCCTCTGGTTGTCCATGGAAACTCCTCTGGGTCTCTTTTTAATGATGGACACATAACCTTAGTTCTCAGAATGACTTTTAGGTGTTATCGTTAACTGTCTCTATGAGCATTTTAATGGAGAAGACACTGATATCTTTAAAATACAAACTACAATTTTATTTCTATTTAAAACTCTCATTAGCATGTTTAAATAAAAGAAGAATTCTCACATGACCTAGCCTCCTTTGTTCATTATTCCTATCTTCAGGTAGACCAACACCAGCCCCCTAATTTGCATTGCTGTATTGTTCAGTTCTGAACTTGTCATCATGCCAGTCACTATGCAATGGTCTCATGCTATTCAATTCACAGAATGGAATAATGACCACACAGCCATGTCTGACTTTGCTCACACTCCTTGTATTGTCCGACAGTCTTTCGGAACTATGTACCCTTGACACACTTTAATGCCAAGCTAAATTTTAATAAGCAATCCATCATTTTTGTTCAGCTCTCCATTTGTCCTGCACATTACCTTTATGTTAAGAATTTGTTTATAGTATCTCCACTTAAAAACTTTATATTTCTTCTCTGTTTCATTATTTTCAGCCTTGATCAAAATCTAAGGTTAGACAATAGTGAAATAGTTGAGATATCCCATTCTAGAAAAGCAAAGAATACATAAGCAAAAACCCTTCATTTAATGCTTGGCTAGTCTAATATCATGCTGCTGGTGATAATTGTTTCCTTCTAAGTGGTTCATTTTTACTTTTTAAACTAAATTCAGCAAACCAGACAGTTTGATGTTTGTGATCTAGTAACAAAAAGGTTCAGTACAGCCACATACATGAGTTGAAATTTTGCCTCTGTCACTTCATTTAAACTTCTGTTACCTCCAAACTTCATTTTCTTCATCTAATCTGGAACTGTTGTGAGAATAAACTTAAGTGTGTGTGCCAAGTGCCTAACCTGGTACTGCCTCTTTTTCCTTTTCATTGCACTTAGTTTGTATATACCCTGGACTTCAGGATGGTAACTATCCATGTGCCTGCTCTGTCTGTGTCTACATTAAAAATTACATATAATTGCTAATTGAATTATAAATAACATGAGACTAGATACAAGGCTTGCAGGAACTCTATCCCCATAAACAGATGGGAAGAAAGATAAAACAAGGACCAGAAAGAAGCTAGAGGTGTGGGACATTCATGAGGTCATAGTGGTTAATTTATTTAAAGTCCAATTATTCAATGTACCATCTTTTGCCATGTATAATGCACACCCATGTTTTGTGAACATTTTACATGGGATTATTGTGCCCATTATTATACCCATGGTATGTAATCATTATGCCCGTAATGCACATCCTTCTTTTCCCTCAAAAATTTGGGGGGAAAGTGCACATTATACATGGCAAAATACGGTAGATGCAGAGATGTTCAGGATTAGGGACAATGTTAGTATTTAAAGTATCCAGACCAGCAGATGGGATAGATAATCATTAATGTTTGTTGTACACTTTCTAAGTATGTGCCAAGCACAAAGGCCATTTAGGTAGAAATCACTGATTAAATCACAGCAAGCCACAGATACAGGCTTCTTGCTAAGTCCCTTCAAAGCAGGAAGCTAACTAGTGAGTTGATACAAGAGAGGCATGTCAGTACCCAAGAGCAAGTGCTAGCAGGAGTACAGCAGGGCGTGATGTGTATTGGGTCACGGACCAGATCTGTTGCCACACGTAAGAGGAAGCAGGAGGAGAGCCTCATCAATGAATGAACTGTTATACATGTATTGTTTCTCTGCTCAATACTGAGAACTGAATAGCAGTAAGTAAGCAAATGGCCTCGGTCTTTTCCCAGAGAGTAGATAGGGAACATAGTGTCCCACAAACGTAGGCAATAAAAAAAAATGACTGATGTGGGTCAGAAATACACATATCATAAAATTTAGTCCATTCCATTTTGACCAGAGGCTGGACAATCAACTGCAGTATATTCCTGATTTGCCCCATATTTCATATTTGTGGGGCAAACAACATAACCACTTTGGTGGATTATAATACTATGGCTATAATCCTTTAAATCACCTATGGCCCTGTCACAGTGCCCCAAATGGTGAACTGCTTATGACCTGCCATAGAATCACTTAGGAATGTTTTATTAGCATGTAAGTTCCAAAGGCCCTCTTTCAAGTCATTTGAATACAAATCTCTTGGGGTGGGCCTGGAAATGTGAATTTTTAAATACTTCAGGTGATTCATTTACAAATTAAGTTTGAAAATCACTGTTTGATCACCTCTATGAATCAAACTCTTTTTATTTTCACTGTCCTTCTCCAGATTTGTTCCCCAAATACATATCATTTTATAGTGCTTTAACCACAGTGTACGTATATATTCATATTCTGCTTAAATGATTCATAAAAATATTTTTGTTGCTACAGTCTTTGTAACAGTCATTTTAAATGGTTATATATTATTTTATTGTGATAATTATGTTACTCAATTAATCACTTATAATTATTTTATTCCAGATAAAAATCTCCTTTCAGATTATTTAAGTATGATAAAGTTCCAGGAAAGAGGCTTACTGGGTCAAAGACTTGGCCCCAACATTTTTAACAACCAGAATTAAATATAGACCTAATACCCATAAAAGCCAACAGTTTTAATTTCACAATCATAAAATGAAGCATAAAATCTAAAGCACTTTAGCTTGAAAGACATTTGGCTAAAAATACAGAGGG
>PVKM010044093.1:0-12338 GCA_004027735.1 Carollia perspicillata | reverse complement strand
GCGATGGGCAGCCACAGGCCCTGCCCCTGCCCACCCACCTTCCTCGGCTCCTCACCCTGTTCCTAAGGCCAGCGTCTCCCCGTTCATCAGCCCGCCTGAGGACCCACTAGCCTGGCGTGGCCCAGGAATCAGGTCCTCCCAGGGCAAGTGCTTCCTATTGGCCACGATAATTCTGAGATTTTTTCCTGCCATTTTCCATGCTTCCCCCTGGGATTAAGCTCTAGCAGCCCACCTCAGTAACTGCTTGGAAAACACAGTCCCCGCTGGCTGCCCTTCCTCCTGGATCACACTCCTCCTCTCTGATCTGCATTACTTGCACTAACCATAGATGGCTGGCTCCCGACTCTGGCATTGGCCGCAGGGCTCAGCTGGCGACTGTTCACGGGCCCGTCCACTCAGTGGCTTGTTTCCGTGAATAGCATGTTATTGAAACAGAGCCCTATCACTCCCTTTATTCTGTCCACGGCTGTTCTTATGCAACAAGGACAGAGAAAGTTGGAGTGTTGTGACAGGCGGTAAGACCTGAAAAGGTGCATATATTGGCCCGTTACAGGAAAAGTTTGCTGACCCCAGCCTAGTGTGTATCCGGTGGGACCCAGGCTAAACCCCAGGCCGTGCTGGGTGAAGGAAGTTGCGTGGTGACTGGAAGGGGGAGGGGTGGAGCCATGGAGAGAGAATTGCCTTGAGCGGAGCAGAGACTGGGTGAGGAGGACCTGAGGTCACTGGTGAAAGACATGCCTGGGGACATAGGTACCCTATCCTCACTTCCTGTTTCTCCGGTGAAGTGACAGTTATCTTCCCTGTAAGTCACCCTCTGGCCCGGGCAGCCTCTGCTCTCGGATGCCGTCTTTGTTGTGACTGTGTTCGTTGCTCCCTTTGCTCCGGCCTCAGGGGGTGGCTAGTGTCCCTCGGTGCCCTGAGGGCAGGGCTCGGGCCTTGCTGTCTGTGCCCACGCCACTTAGCTGGGAGGCCGTACTTGCGTTCTAGTGGACGCTCCATCAAAGCTCTCTGCACTGAATGTGCCGGCTGCCATTTTTCTTCTCGACAGCCAGTGCCGTGTGTTCACAAAGCCAGTAGGCTGGAGGCGGTCCAGCAACCAAGGGCCCATAATTCCCTATCACCTTCTGCAAACTAGTTGGCTCAGATGTACATGAACTTGATCCTATGACCTTAGATTCATTATCTCTGTGTGCCAGCACTCTGAGCCAATCAGTGCTAGACAGATGGCTCTTCAAGGCCAGTGACAGTGGGACTTGGAGCCGCCGCTGCTCAGACTGAGAGCTTCCTTCCAGCTGATTCTTGTTATCTGTGTCCTGCCAGTCAGTGAGTTCGAGGCAGTCCTGGCCATTGTCTGAAAGGGCCCCCTCCCCTCCAGTAGGCCAGACTGCCAGGCTTTCCCCACACTTGGCTGATGAGCCAAAGGTTTAAGCCCATACTTTCCAAAAGGGCACCTTTTCAAATTCATCATGAACTCCCCCAAAATGTGCTAAGTAATGCATTCAGCCCCTGCTGATGGATGAAATGCTGATGCCATTATCATAATGCAGTGCCTTATTTTTTTTGCCTGAAAATTATATTGGGTTTTTGACATGAGAAACAAAGCAGCAAATTGCAATAAACTGCAAGAGAAATCAGTTATAATTCAATAGTCACAGAGGCCCCTTGAGGAAATAATAACACTAACAATAATAAAAAACAGCCCCCTGCTAAGTTTCTCATCAGGTCCTGGGACTCGGAATGGGTAATATTTTGATTATACTGCTGGGCCAGCAGATCAAATCTTGATTCCACTGATGGGCAAACATCAATCACGCTGACAGAGCTGATGGAGCCAAGCAGCACGTCGATTTGGTGATTGCTTTGTGAGATTTATCATCCCTGCAAGCGTGGTCACGCATCCTGAACACCACCGCCCCCGGGACCAATGCGAGGGGCTGAGGGTGGGCGCTAGACCCAGGCCGGCCATTCGTGGGTGCAGTACCCACACTCTGAACTCTTCTCCAGGGAGGGGGCCTGGGGGTGATGATTGGGAGTTAAGTCTGGAGTTGCTTGAACGCCCAGGTGTATGAATCTGGGCCAGACTCTGGGCAATTTCAGAGTTATTTGAGTTGTTTTGCTGATTGGACTTCTTTCAAATATAAACATGCATCTCATCTCACTTAGCCTGAGCGGGAAGGGAAAAGAACTGGATACTGACCACAAGGGCTTGAGGTCTAGTGTCCAGACCCAGAGCTTACGCAGGAGAGAACAGAGCCGTGCAGGGAGCCGGGGCAAGGGTCTGGAGAAACGCATACCCTCGCACATACCACACCCACGTGTGCACAGACAGCGCACATTCTGTACGTGCGCATGCAGGTATTTTCATAATTAAGCCAGTGGCCTACTGAGGGTAGCACTTAAAAAAAAATAGATCGAATTCTGCTGAATCAGCTGTGGGAAAGACACACTACCCCCGCCCCCCACACACAGATCTGGGCGTGCTTTGTCCTGGAGGTCTCAAACCCTGTTCCTGCTGTCCTGTGTAATCTCACCCCTCCAAACCCTCAGACGTCTGGTTTCTTCTACTATAAGGCTCCGTTTCTCTGTGGTCTGGGCTTCCCTTTCCCCCGGCCCAGCGGGGGTCTACCTCTGCCCAAGGTCTCTCTGGTCTCCTGGCGCCCTGCTCTCTGTTTCAGCAGGGCCCGACTTGCCGGGAGCCTCTGCCGCCTTTGTGGCTGCACCACCCCCATGTGGACCTGTGCCGTGGGGGAGCATGGCAGTGCCCTGAACGCCGGGACTCGGACCCCTGCGGAAATGACCGCCCCAGTCACGTGGACAGGGCCTGGAGGGGAGAGAATGGCCGGCCACCCTCTGACCTCCCCGAGAAGGGTTCGTGTCCTCCCTGACTTGCCTAGCAACTTGCTGTCAGCCACATAGGTTCCCAGGTGCCCGAACATGGAAAGGTGCTCGACATGTTTGTAGCACATTTTACCTCTTCCAGCCTCATACAAGTTTCTTCCCTGCCGGGAGGCTTAGAGCTACATTAAGAAAAAAAAATCAGCTGCAGATAGTCTTTTTGGTACATGAACCTTTCCTTCATGTTTCTGTCACATTGGTAATACGTTTTTATTGCTAGCACTCTTTTGCAACTTTTTAGGACAGAGTATTGGAAAAGTTCCGTGAGTAAAACAACACTCAAATGATACTCACCTGTATTCACCAGTTGTGAATGTTTTGTCATTTTTCTTTTAAATCTTATATTCCTCTTACTGTTTCTTAAACCATTTTTAGAATAAGCTGCAGATATTATGCTTCTTCCCCCAAAATACTTCACATGCTCGGTGTCACTGCAACATAATTACACATTTCAGGAAACTTGGCACAGGACAACGCGCGTCCCTCCTTACCCACGGGGGATGCGTTCCGAGACCCCCAGTGGATGACGGGAACCTTGGGTAGTACCAAACCTTGTCTATGCTGTTTTCTCCTGCACACACATCCCTACGCTGAAGTTTAGTTATCAATTAGGCAGTTTCATGCATAGATTTGTTCTTATCGTAGATCTTAGTAACCCCAGCTGGTGGTTTCTTTTTTCCTTAGAAGGTTTAGAACTTTGCCTTTTCATTGAAAGGAAGCACTTGACTGCCTCTCTCGGGCACATCCAAGCAGCGTCGCTGCTTTAGAGCTTGGACATTATGAACTAAAAAAACCCCCAAAAACCACAAGCACTGTGATAACAAGACTGTATCCTTCTCATTGCCGAGATGTTGCTAAGTGACTACCAGGAGGCGCACCCACGGCATGGAGACGCTGGCCAGAGGGGTGACCGTGTCCCGGGCAGGAAGGCATGAGGTCTCATCATGTGACCCAGTGTGGCACATGGATTAAAACTTATGGATTGTTTATTTCTGGAACTTTTCATTTAATATTTTTGGACTGTTGCTGACCGTGAGTAACTGAAATCGTGGAAAGTGAAGCTGTGGTTAAAGGGGCATGACTGTCCTGTGATCTCAGCTGCAGCTTGTACTCAGGCTTTGCTAATTATCCCAATAACATCTTCACAGCACTTTCTCTGGTTGGAGTTCCATTCCAAGACCACACGTTGCCTCTCTTGCTCCCCTATGTGTTCTCTCTCGCCTTTCGTTGGGAGGGGGTCCTCAGGCTTTGCTTTTGCCTCTTGTGACTGTGTTAGGTCGGGTTCTCCAGGGTTATCAGCTTCCCCCGCATGTCCAGTGTGCCCCCGGGTGAGTTCCACACACAAGTCCTGGACTGGGGGGCACCCAGGGCATGGGGGGCTGCGAGAGGGGTGCCGACGGCCTCTGTGACAGTTAGGCTGGTGTTTTTAAGAGCACACACCAGGTATTTTGTAGAATGTCCCTCAGGGCTGGTCTTCTCGCTTCCTCCCGTTTAGATCCCAGTGTCATCTCAGGACACTGTACTCGAAGGCACACAATGCGACATGTCCCATCGGTGAAACTGACTTGGATCACTTGCACTTAAGGGGGTGTCTGCCAGGTTCTCCAATGTAATAGAATCTATTTTTCCTTTGTAATAAATAATCTTTGAGAAATGCTTTGTGTAAATATCCTCTTGTCCAGGAAAACTCCTACCCAATTATACTAACACATGGGGTAGTTTATAAACTGACCCCCAAATTCTTTGGGTCTTCTCCCATTGGGAGGCAGGCTCTACCTCCTCTCCCCTTGGACTGGATGAGGCCGTGATGGCTTTGGCCACTAGAGGAGAGGGGAAGTGTTGCTGCCTGAGCTTGGAGGTCCTCTCTCTAAAGGTCATGCAATTCCTGCCCGGTCCTCCTGGGACGTCAGACTTGGGCGAAGTGAGGCACCCAGTGAGAGGCCTGACTGCCCGAGGTGGCCGTGCTGGAGAGGCCACGAGTAGGCACTCTGGTCACCAGCCCAGCCGAGCAGCCAATAGTCAGCACCAGCCGCCACCATTCGAGGGACTCACCTTGTCACCTGTGGGGGCTGAATCTCCATCTGACTTTTGACTGCAGCCACTCAGGTGACTGCAAGTGAGGGTGCCCAGGCTGGCACCCTCTTGGATGCCTGGTCCATGAAATCAAGACCAAAATGCAAGGGCCCTTGAGCTTCAGGATAACTGCTAAGTGGCCGTGGTGAGCAGAACAGCATCCAGTGGGGACTCCACCTTTCTAAGTTGGTTACTCTTGCCGGGGGGCATCCCCTCCCAGCAGCATCCTCGGGTCCTTCCAGGGATTGCTTCTGCTTAGCACAGTATTTCTCCAGGAGAAAAGGCCCTCTGAGCTGAGACCAAACCAAAAACAGAATCCGTTTCTCATCGATGGCTAACAAATATAGGCTAGGGACTACCGTGTCAGTATCTTACAATGAAATGACACTTTTGTCCTTCCCTTTGCTAAGAATTAATAGCAGATCTGCACCAGAAACATGAAAGATCCTAGAAGTGCATTTTTTCTGCTCACGCCATGCTTGCTTTGTCATATCAAATTTGTGTCATTTTCTCCATCGAAAGAAGTCCCTATAAAAGCAGTACTTTCAAAGCGCAAGCATAGAGAGAGAGCTAGACAGCCTTGTGCCCCCTCCTCCCCTCCCCACCGCATGTGACGGTGACCCAAATCAGGCTGCTTCGGCGCATTAGGGAGGAGGACGTGTGAAGGTAATAAAAGGGAAGAGCTGGCCTCTCAAAGTCCTTTAGGAACCCAAATGAAGGGAATAAATCTCGGTCTTAGAATAGCCGGTGGGTTAAACTCACTGAAGAATCTCAAGGGAGGAAACACTCATTAGCTGGAGGAGGAGGGCACGTGGAATTTGGAATGAGGCGCACGTCCGCGTCTTTGTCGGGCTCTGTGCATGCACACACCAGGCTTCTGCAGAGAGGGGAGCTCTGAGCCTTCAACTCCGTAGGCAGGGACCTACTGTGTGCTCAGCCTCGTGAGAGGAGTCAGGGAGGCAGAATTAGGAGTGTAAGACATTGCTTTTAGCCTCAAGGAATTGTCAATTTTGGGGGGAAACAAGACAACATACACAGATGTGTTATTATGTCTTCCCCCATTTTCCTCCTCCATCTCTGTCCCCTCCATTTTCTGCCTCCGCCCCCAGCCCTCTCTTCCGCGGGGGTTAAAAATTCAAGCTTAGCACCATAGGACCTTGAGGGAGTTACTTACCTTCTTATACCTCAGGGCCCAGAGTGCCTGGGTTTGAAGCCCTATCTCCACGCTTTCTTCCTTTAACCAGAAGCACCAGCTTGCTTCTGCTCCAAGGCCTTGGCCCTTGCTGCCGGATCTCGCAGGGCTGCCTTCTTTTTGCCATTTCATCCTTAGCCAAAATGTCACCACCTCTGAGAGGCCTTCCCTGATTGCTTAGCACTTTCTGTAGTTTGTTATTTCCCCAGTTCCTTGTGTGTTCTTGCCCACTGTTTCTCTGTCTCTACCAGACTTTACCCCACGAGACCTGTTGTCACTCATGTTTCTAGTGTGTGCGGAAGATCGGGTCACCCAGAGACAGGCAGCACGTACTCATTGAATGAATGGAGGCATGAATACAGGAAAAACTGAACAAAGAGGAGGCGGGTCACCAGCCCTGTGACACCTGAAGGCTACTTCCAACGTTTGTCTGACATGACTGGTGGTAACAGTCTTAGAGGAAAGTATGGAGTTTGGTTCCTGACCTGAGGCGGGGGGTCCTCCTTCACACGAGGTGCCTTCTCTTGCACTGAGGACACGTGTGCTGCCGAGTGTGGCAGGTTGCTGCTAAACTTGAGTCTCCTTCGTGGGGCAGAGCACCCAAACCCACACCCTCTCCTTTTCACAGTGTCCCCCCTGCCCCTGAGCATTCTCCCCTCAGAGACCGTCTCTGCCCAAGGACCTCGCTCGTGCCCTCAGACCGAGCCCCCGCCTGCAGAGTGGCATGGGTTCACCCCTATTTCCCACTGCCCTCTGGGCTGTCCACTCGGTGACACCTGTTTCCATTCCTCCTCATCAGAGTCGCAGGTTCCACGGGCAGGTGTGCTTTGGGTAAAGGTGAGGTGACAAGTGCCTGTGTTCCCTTCTTGTTGCATCTCCACAGTCTCTCCAGGTTCATAGGTCCCTGCCCTGTTCTCTTGTCCCAGGGCCCCACGGAGTGGGACAAGCACTTGGGTGTGGGTGTCCTAAAGCTTAGCTCCCAAACTGAGACTCAGGTCAAAGTGTGTCCCTCACGGCCAGCTGTCTGTGTCCTTCTTTGTGCCCACACTGCTCTGTCCTCTGCAGACGTGGATGACAGCCTGCTGGGCTGGTCGTGTGTCACCCATGGGGAGGGGTGGCCGTCGCCCTCCGGAGGCTGACGGCTGGAGAGCAGGAAGAAGGCAGGGCAGACCAGCAAGCTGGTGACTGCAAGCTGCCCGGATCCCAGACACTGCCCCCCAGAAACGTGGCCTTGGCTGACCACACCTGTTATCAGAGTGACACAGAACAGTGTCACAGCTCTGATTCCGTGACAGGCATTACGTAGGCGCCTGAAGTCCATCAGCTCATTTAGTCATTGTGACAAGCTTAGGAGGCAGGCCTCTTATTTTTTTAATTGTTTTTATTTTTTAATCGAGGTAGGTCTCTCCTAATCCCCACTCGGAAAAGGAGGAAACCAAGGCAAAGGCAGGCAGGGCGGGTTCCTGAGCCTTGCCCCCTGACTGGCTGGGATGGGAACCGTGGCAGGCTGTCTGCTTGCAGAGTCGGACTCATCCAGCAAGTTCCCTCTCGAGTTCTGACTGTTCAGCTCAGTGGCGGGGATCTCGAGGCTTTCTGGGCAACTCCCTGCCCTTGCTCTGCTCTCCTCCTTCCCGGGCTTAGCTGGCTGTTTCTGGCCCTGGCAGGTTGCCTGGCCGCCCCCACCCCATGCCTCTAATGCACTTCCCAGTGTGGCTCCCTGTCTAGATAGCCGTTTCTCTTCCCAGCATGCCGGTGTGTCTGGGCAACGGTGTCATCCACCCCTGGGCTGGGTGCTGTTGGTGTGCAGGTGCCTGGCCCCCGGTTCTTCAGCACCAAGGACAGTGCCCAACACCTGTGAAAATGCTCTGAGGGCGAGTGCTGAATGCAGTGATTGATAACAATTGTTTTTATGGGTGAATGTAGTCAGCTAACGGCTTAGATTTCTGGAGCCCTGGGCAGATTGCTTTGTCCTTGGTTACCTTCCAGCCTGGAATCGCCATGCCTGAAATGCTGCCATTACTGAGGCATCCTTGCAAAATAAGTATTTCTTCGTCCAGATGCTGCCCTTGGTACAACAAAACATACTTGTGGGCAGAGGGGCAGGTTAAATCTCTGAAACATCTGTGAGACTTGGAGGCGGGCGTGGAGTCTACGCCCAGAGCTGTGGACCCTCGGGGAGAAAGGGCAGGAAGCAGGGAGGGAGGTGGGGCTGCTAAAGCGAGCCTCTCTTCGTCCCAGTTTTGTTGGGGGCCAGTCTGCGGGCGCCCCTTTTAGCACTTCAAGTCTTCCAGATGGCTGTGGAGCGGCTTGTAAGGCAGCCTGCAGATTATCCTTGAAAAAAGGAAGTTCTCATTAAATGTGAATGAAAGCGTGAATTTCCAACGTGTCCATTTAAAACTCTGAGAAATCTAGGCAAATGAGCCTTAGGGGCAATGAGGCGCACCCAGAGCCCTTTAAAGCCCAGAAAATCGGTCTCAGTCGGCAGGCACTGCACCAGCGGTGTGTCCCTGCTCTGTGAGGGCACTGCGGGGTGGGGGGCGGGGCGGGGAGGCCAGAAGGAGATCGGGCCCTGTGTCCCAGGAACTCGCGGTGGCGTCCGCACACCAGCAGCATGTCTTTGCAGGCGGCGGTCGGGTTTGAATTCTAAACAGTGTCTCCTATGTTTGGCCATACTCGCTCACGTGCAGCAGAACAGAAACACCGTCTCTTCGCCAGTGCCCAGAATTAGGCTGTCTCTGTGTTTCCCCTCTGCGTATCTCATTTGGAATACGTTTCTTTATTCCATCAGGTGCAAGGGTGGTTGCTGAAACTGACAGAGAACTGTCTCTCGTCCGACTTGAGGTTCACATGAGGAAAGAATGGCAGATCTTCTCGGGGTGACAGTTTTGTAGAGCTCAGGCACAAGAGGTCATGGATTTGTCTCTGTAAGAGACACGCTGGTGGAAAGTCCTGCAGGCTAACGTCTGCCGGTACCCCCTGTGTCCCTCAGCCGCCCTGGAGGCCACCTGCAGGCGGACCCCCGCACCTATGGCATCACGAGTCTGTCTGCCTACTAGAGGGCGCTCCATCTGTGTGTGGCAGGCCCGAAGAGCCCGAGCCGAGAGCCCCGGAGCAGTCCTCAAGCAGAGAGGAAGGACAGCCGACAGGTGCAGGCCCTGGCCTCTTTGCCTGCGGGGAGTCCACTTCTGGGCTGTGCGCCGCAGTCTCCTCGTTCCTGCCGTGGTGACTCGCTCATGAACCACAGCATCCTGGGCTTTCTTCCCGTCTGCGTCACTCCCTCACTGTTGCGCTGAGCTTCCTGGAGTCTCCCTCCGAACAAGGTGCCTGGACCAAATTCCCATCTTGGGGTTGCTTCTGGGGACATGTGAACTTGAGAGAACACCTCAGAGCACCAAGGATGCGTGGAATGCCTGCGGCTGAGGGGCTCTGGGAGGGCCCCTGGCTGGGGTGGCCTGATGCTTCGGCAGCACTCGGCCCCTGGTGGCCCTGGGATAACCCAGGGAGGCACACACAGGGGCCCTGAGTACGAGCTTGTGTGAAGAGCCTCAGTATCTCCACTCGCGCCTTCCACCTGGACCAGTGGGGGCACCCTGGAAATTGTCTGTCATGCCCCTCTCCTGGCTCCTCCTCTTCTCGCGTCACAGGACATGTAAGACTGTATGTGGCAAGGAACCAAGGGTCAGCTGTGTTTATACTCACCAGGTAGCCTCGGAGCATCGCACAGCACCTGTGTGTTTACCCTTCCTCTCCCCGGAGCGCCAGGCTTCCCGCAGAAGACAGCTCGCGTGGCCCTCCCGGCTGAGGCGAACACAGTGTCGGTCGGGAGTGCAGAAAGCCTTTCACCATGCGGACGCCTTTCCTCCAGCCCGGGGCTTCTCAAAATACACATTTAAGATTCAGCTAGAGAGATGCTTATAACATAAAATTACGGGCCCCAGGACAAAAGACTCTGATTCTGGTGTGGACTCGAGAATTTGCATTTCTAACAATCTCCTGTGGATGCTGGGGACTACGCTTTGCGTTTGGGGGCTCAGTTTCCTGTCCTGACCTCAGCTGTCAGTCACGCTAACAGCTGCATCATTATGAGCATGAAATTCATTGCTCAGAGCCATTCCGGGGCCTGGGACCGGCCTCCTGTTTCACCGGCCGTTCCACACCTCACTGCTGCTGTCAGATCCCTGCAGGGGGACTGCATGCGTGCTGATGGTCAGAGAGGCACTTTGATCAGTTCCAGAGCCTCGCTGTTGTGGAATCGTGTTAGTTTACTAAGTCCGCCATGACCAAATACCACAGGCTTTCATCACACTTGGGCTTTCCTGAGGTTCGGTCTTAGACCACGTTAACACAGGCTAACGAGAAAATCGCATGTTTCCCTTCTCCAAGGGGCAGTAGTACCCGCCTTCGAGGGATGCGGCTGTGATGGGAGGGAATGTACAAACTCACAACAGACTTAAGAAGAAGAGCCCAGTGGTATGGAGGACTATTCCCATGCTCCATCTGTGTTGCAGGAAAGGATACAATGGTGGTCACGTGATGTTCTGCTTGTGTGATGCGGGCGAGGCCGGTGTGCAGTCGGCGTACCTGGAACTCCGAGAAATTAAGTGACCTGCCCAAGGTCCCAGGGTGAGAGACGGGCTGAGCTGGGGGCAAAGCCAGCCCTGCTGGTTCCACAGAGCGCTTTCCTTGGGAACAGGAAGTCCTGGGGGCTGGCGGGGGTTGGCATAGAACACTTCTCTAAACCCCTTTTGTGAGACCAGGCACTCGGTAAAACGAGAACTGTTCGAGAACACAAGGCCTGCTGCTTAATCGGTCCGCGAGGCAGCTGCCTGGCTACCTGGGGAGCAGGAGATGACGACCTTGTGCCCCCAAGACCTCCTGTCAGTGCTGCTCTGGGAAGGTCTCCCGGAGTCTGTCTGGGAACAGGCGGGGCTCATGCCGACGGCCGTGGGGCTTCCCTGTGAGCAGCCGGTAGTTCACTGCAGCTCTGTGCGGTGAAGTCAGCTGGCAGCCTGCCGCGTGGCCCACACGCAGGAAAGCAGACGTTCATGAGAGATTTTTTAAAAATGTAAATAATAAAACTCCTTAAGTTAGCGAAGTAGTAATCTTGAGAATGCTTGAGTTAATAAGAGTGTTTACATTTTAGAGTTTGGTGAGGGTTTTTATTTTCTGCTAAATATCGCTGATTTTTATTTTTTAATTGATTCGAGAGAGAGCCAGAAACATCGATGTGTTGTTCCACTTATTGATGCCTTCGTTGGTTGACGTTTGCCCGTGCCCTGCGGGGCACTGAATCGCCACCTGGGCGAACCAGGACGGTGCTCCAGCCCGCTGAACCACCCATCCGGGGCTCATTGGTTTTTAAATGTCAGTGCATTGAAATTTTTCTTGGCTTTGTTTTTCCGATTTCATAAGTCATATCGTGCCTATCTCAAGCAGAATTCTCTAAAAACAAAACAAACAAAAGAGAAAAACATACATCAGAATCCCCAGCAAATCAAAGTGTCTTTATTTGTCATTGTTTTGCTTAGGCCTCCACATTGGCAAACAGCCATCACTTTTTCATTCTTCTACTCCCCATATTGGTAAAAGTTTACACTAAAATTCTTTTAGGATTTGGGCTTTACAAGACAGGCTGGTGTCAGACACAACTGCAGTCTCACCAACACCCTCGGAGACTGGCTATAGGACTCTGCACCTTTGACCTGTGAGGAGGGCCCCGCAGGGAGCCCTGGGAGAGCAGAGCAGCCCGAGCGTCCTTTCCAGACGGAAGGGCGATGAAACATCAAAGAGGAACCTGCAAGGAGTTGAGCTGAAAGAAACCCTTACCAACCAGAAATGGATGTGTGTGAACATACAAATGCCCATTTATTTTCAAGATTTGGAAAAAGAGAGATATGTTCAGTTTTAAAAAAAAACAGCATCTCCCCAGTCTGGAATGCTCCGGTTTGTCCAATTTGCATAACAAGGCCTGTTACACAACACATCGCAAAACCGTACATTAATTGAAAAGGTTAATGTTGGGAAGGATTAATTTCTTCTTCCCTAGCAACGTGGCCCTAATTAAATCTTTCCAGAAGCAGATGGACAGCCCCGCCCTGCAGATCGAGGTGTTTATGTAAATATCGCCCAGCTAATTGATACTCAGCTGAATCACGGGAAGGTAAACAATGCGCTCTGG
>PVKM010044092.1:0-12339 GCA_004027735.1 Carollia perspicillata | reverse complement strand
ATTGCCATTTATTTGAGTACCTACTGTGTTCCATGTATCATTCTAGGGACTGAAGATAGAGCATGAACGAAACAGACCAAATCTCTACCCGCATGGAACTTATATTCTAGTGGGAGTAACAGACAATAAATAATTGAATAAGGAGATAAAGGTGACATTTGTAGTATTAAGTGCTGTTAAGAAAATTAGAATGGGACAAAAGGATAGACAGTGACTGGGTTAGACATTATTACGCCACAATGTGCTGTTGGTCATGGGAGACATCCCTTTGGAAGAACATCTGAGCAGAACTTAAACAAAGAAGAAATGTGTCACGGCGATGTGTGTGGGAAGAGCGTGCCAGGAGACAGGGAAGAGCGTGTGCAAAGGGCCTGAATCAGAAATGCGGGGAGAATATCCTAGGGGCGAAATGAGGAGTGGAGCCAGAGCTGAGTGAATAAAGGGATGAGCAATAGGATATGAGAGGGGAGGTACAGGTGGAAGCCAAGACACGAAACCTGTAGTGAGCAATGTGGATTTTATTCCAATTAAAATAGGAAGCCATTGAAGAACTTTGAGGAGGGAGCCACATGATTTGATTTATAACTTAAAAGGCAACACTGGCCAGGATGCAAGAATAGAAAGAGAGAAACTGCAGAGGAGACTGCAACCAGAACAGAGATGTCTAGAACAGAGATGGTAGTGTCTCAAATAGTACTCCAGGTGGTGGAAGGCATGAGCCTGGTCAGCCTTGGGATATATTTTGAAACTTATGGATGAGTAGGATGTGGGGGAGGGAGAGAAAGGAATCAGTGGTGCTTTTGACCTAGATAACTGAGTGTAAGATGATGCCAATGACTGAGCAAAAAACAACAGGACGGTGCGGAGAAGGGAAGGAAATGAAGACTTTTATTGCAGGCATGTTGACTTGGAGATTGTTGTCAATATCTGAGCGAAGAAATTTTATGCTCCCTTTGAGGAATGAGTCTAGAGATTGGCAGAAAGTTAAGGTAATATGGATTTCCTTTTTAAAGTTTAAGGTTAATGGACAAGATATCTCAAGAAAGAGGAGGAGTAATTTACCCAAGATCTGCAGACAGAACGGAAATTGAAAATAAATCTTTTGACATGGACCCACTTTCTTGTGCTACCACAAATATTAACATATATTCAGGGTTATGCTGACTAGAGTAGAATATGGGGGAGCAGTGAGGATAGGAATATTCTAGAATCACTTATGTAAAAGGGTAATAATTTTTTCCAGTACAAACTACACGAATTCATGGCTGTTTCTTTCCTTATCTAATTATGGGATGATATATTCAGATTAAAAAATAATCTCTGGATAATAAATGTATAAGATTGACCAGTACCACAGATACCTATTTTCTTCTCTGGAATTGTCAGTTTTTGGAATGCCCAGGAAGGTAATTGACTTCAGGCTACAGTAAATGTAGTTTGAATAGAATTGAAATATAACGATAGAAGCTCATCTAATAACTCAATCAGTTATTTCTAAATTGTATCATAATGGCTGAATTAGGACATATGAGGTTTGTTTAATAAAAATAGCTGGGGCAAGAAGCAATTAATCTTCATGGCTTAGAGAAAAAAGATTAAAGTAAACCAATTTAAAAAATGAAATTAAATCAATAAGAATGCAAAGGGGAAAAAGGATCCTAAAACTGCAAACAAGCTGAAACAAATGAACCCAATGTATTTCAAATGAATACTGTGATAACCTTGAACAAAGAAAGAACACAGTGGGAGGGTGGGAGGGAAAGGGTGAGGAGGAGGGCAGGGTGGAAGGGAAGCAGGGAGGGAGGAAGGAAATTAGGGACAAAGGGAGGTAGGGAAGGAAGGAAGAAAGGAAGGAAGGAAGGAAGGAAGGAAGGAAGGAAGGAAGGAAGGAAGGAAGGAAGGAAGGAAGGAAGGAAGGATTCATTCAAATAACTTACAAGCACAGCATTTGGTGGCGTTTGGATGTGTGGTGGGGAGGAGCACACACAAATCCTTCATTCTTTTTCAGTAGGTTTGTTTATTGCTGTGATTTGGGTACAGTAATTCTGAAATGATTTCAGCTGTATGATGGAATTGAGGAAATGAATAAGAATGATGATATTGTTAGGACCCAGGGCTTATACTGGGGAGAAAAGGAGCACATGAATATAGAATAGGGGAGGGCAAAGAAAAATCCTGTGCAGACAAGTTGGAATTGGAGGTATCAGATGAACTTGTAATATGCAAAATATGTGTATACGTGTGTGTGTTTATGTATATATGCATATCAGTTTGTGTATGCACACTGTTATGTTTGTGTCTCTACCTGTGTGTATGCATTAATACGTTTACCTGAAAGGCTCAAGGAGCAAAAATACTCCAGTGTCAGTGAGCGTCCTGACTCCCAGATCTTAGCTTTTAACACCATTCTCCACTAAACGAAATGAGAAATGAATGATTCTGGGGGTGGGACAGGATAAGTATCGGATCAGCCAGAACATATTTTTAAGCCACAAAGTACACACAACTTTTATATTAAATCTTTGAAATTTGACATGAGAAATAAATTACCAACATTCTTAAAAAAAAAAAGTACACACACTAAGTACTCACTAACATGGTAGGGGAAGGCCACAAAGACGTAGAAGCTAGAATGTGCACAAATGGAGCATCAAAATAATTAGGCAGTAATGAATTACAAAGCACTTGAAAGACAGAAATTCAGTAACAGAGACATACACATATGAATAATTCAATAAATGGGAGAGAAGGGAGTTTCTTTTGCTTGCAATAGAAAGCCAAAGACTGACACACATGTGCCGGGAGTCTTGGAGTTAAAATGCCATTACTTTGTACTGATGATAAGAAAGATTGCCTCAGATCAGAGCAACGATTAATATTAAACCCAATGGGAGGTTTCTCATGGAGAGCCATCATTATAAAATGTAGAAATCAGGCACCGCCCTGACTAGGCGACCGAAATGATCGCCAGTGTGGGACAGAGGAGCATCGTGCGCTCATTCTAGAGACAGGAGCCAGAGAGGAAACACCGTCACCTGTGCGGCATTCTAGCAGAAAACGCACAACCACCATCTCATCACGAGGAAATGTCAGACAGATGCAAAGTGAGGAACGTTCTGTTGAAAAGAGAGGAGTTGATGAATAGGCTGCCCTCATGAACATTTTCAGTTTCATAAAGGACAAAGAAATTACGTGGAGATGTTCCCGATGAAGGGGGGCGAAAGAGATGCTGCAGCTAAACAGGAGACCTGACTTTGGACTCGATCCTTTTCTAGAGGAGAAAATACCATAAAGGGTATTCTTGGGTGAGTAGCATGACCAGAATATGGACACGTTAGATAAAAGTATCATATCCATGGACTTTATGAAGTAGATAATTGTATGTCACTGCTATGTAAAACACTACCTCTACTTTTAGTAATAAGACACTGAAGCAGAGGCCTATGTTGTTGATAACTTAGTCTCAGGGGGTTTGGGAAAGAAATTATGGAGATGAAAGATAGAAAGATTGAGAGTGAATTATGAAGTAAATAGGGTAAAAAAATTAAGAGTAGGCAAATCTTGGCAAGGGTATATAGGACTTTATTTTATTATTTTTATTTTAGAACTTTTTAAAGCTTGAAATTATTACTTCTGAATTTTAAAAAATATTAAAAATGAAGTATTACAAGCATTTCTAGTGAGCACTTAAAAAAATTTAGTGTCATCAGAAAACAGCCCCATTTCATGGAGAACGTTTTTCCCTCTCCTCTAATTCAGACCTGCTCAGCAACATAGAAAAAGAATAAAATCATCTGTTTAAGTTTTTTCCTACAAAAAGTGAAAATAAATTCAACTAAGGTATATTTAAAAAATACTAATTTTTTCCATATTGAGAACAAACTGGTGATATTTTTCAAGATCATATTGCTATTTATATTGTTTCCAAATAAGAAGAATTTTGAGAATGTGATAACCTGTACATAATATAAAACACTAAAAGTGTATGATGGAATCTCTATAAAGTAGAAAAATGATGAGATGTGACATTTTATGCTAGTTCATGGAACAGTGCCTACAGGCAAACTTAATTTCTGATCAACTTTCCATGGTTCCAATATTAATGAGTGGTTTAGATGCCATTTTTTTTAAAAATTTGGATTTAAAAACACAAATTTAGCATTTTCCTCATTCTGAAAAAAATTAAAATGTATTTTCTGCACATTTCTAGAAAGATGAAAAAATAAAGCTGGAAGGAATTTGGAAAACATTGAATCTAAGTTCACAGTTTTATTTCATGTAAAATAAAAATATCAATGATATCAGGTAAATGTTGGAAATATAACAGTAATGCTCAAACAACAATTTATATTTTAAAGATTATAAAAATATCCGTTTTTATTTTCTAAGCAGAGATTGTCTCTACTTAGTATAGTTTAAGTTTAAATTGTCTGCATTTAATGTACACTTTAAATGGAAATATGTAGAAATGCAAAAATACTTGCATTTGTCCTTTACATTGGCAGAAACTATTTCTCATGTGGAAATGAGATACATATTCTCTCTTACAGAGCACATGTACTGCCACTGTGCATATTTTTGTGAAAACAAGAATTTTTCATTTACTTAACATATATTTTAATTAATATAATAAATATGGACATGCTACATGTCATATCAATTAAAATAAAGTCACATGTATTACAAATAAGTATTTCAACAAATGTAGGTGCACACCAATTTGTTTTTAAAGGCAGGAAGATCCACATTACCTAGATTTAGAGGATTTTTGTTCCTGAATTCCATCCCTATTAGTCTGCACCCAAACCATAATCTTTCTTCTGTATTTTTGTAACTATGAAAGTGACCAACTGAAGGAAAAACAAAACGAACAAACCAACACATATTTCAACCTTTCAAAAGTTCTTTTGGAAATCTCCTCACTTATGTCAACAAAACAAATAGCGTTGTTGTTTCAAAGTGGAATTATTATTTGAAAGGCGCAAAGAAAGCGGGGGTGAGATAGAGCCCACCATAAGCAGCTTCAACAGGTGGGAAGTTCCTATCGTGAAGGGGGGAGTCACCCCAATGTGGTGAGATTAGCCAAATCAACCCTTGAGACGAATCCTTTGACAGGTCCCCAGCAAGCTCCCTCGCTTGTCATAGGCAACCGTGCCTTATTAAGACAGATATAAAATTTTATAATGCTACACAGAAATCATCCCATCTCAACTTTTATTAGAGTCAACGCGAATTTATGTCTTAGTGTGTCAAGTGAATGCAACCTTAATGCGACATAGTCAAATATGTGTGCATAGTTCAAAAGTCAAGATCTCTGTTTTCCAGCAATAAATTGTGTACCACATTATATCTCACTCCGCTTTAAAGACATGGCCTCAGGGGCAGGCTCTAAGTGCTTTTTCTTACAACAGTATGGGAAACAAAAAGCATGCGCAATGCGTGCCCTGGTCTCCTGACAATGTCACAAACGTCACCTCCCCTCCAACAATCTTTATGTCTCGTGGAAATGCAGCTAGACAGGCACGATATCTTTTCTGTAAATACAGTTTTCTCAAAGACAGAATAAACTGGAAACTTATTTTTCATAGTCTAGAACTAGGCCATTCATTCAGAAACTTTAATAATTCTTAACAGCAACAACAACATCAACACGTCTGTCTTGCCAGCAAGATGGAGTCTTCTCTACTGCCTTGCCCTGTATTTTCTGCTCTTAATTACTGTGGTCATCAATTAAGACTGTGATCTCCTCGGGCTGTTTTCTTGGCTATTAGTGGTTATTCAGTGTAATACCACACTATGTATAACCCAGCTACAACAGTTAATAGTCCATGATAAAAAAAAAATCTCATACTTAAAATTCTGGACGTTTAAAAATTCTTCCTTTTTTAAAAAAAGAGGGTGTTAAAATAGTATTGTTTAAATAACATAATCAAACTCTGATGGAATTACTTGTGTTTAATTAGTGTGTGATACAGAGGCTGAGGACGCACAGTATTTATGGGTTTCTCACAACCCTCAATTTCATTTAAAAACGTTGATCTTGTTAAGGCTGTCAGACTTGAGTCGACAGTGCATTTCCTGAATTTGTCACACCAAAAACCTGTTTTCCTTCTCCCCGTAATCTCTTGTTATAGTGCCTTGTGTCAAAAAACCCTATTTTCCAGGTAATATAATAGAACCAGTAGGTGAGCACTATTTACCCAAATTAATGCAAGTTCGATCTATTATTTGATGGAACAATGCGAACTTTGTCTTTTGGAAGCCACGAGATTAAAATCTTTTTTAAAAAAGTTAGGTAAGCATTTAAATATTTTGTTACTTGGGAAATTTACCTTTACCAAATCTCAAATAGCAAATGCGTGATGTCTACCACCCTCTCACAATGAGTAGCTAGCGGCAAACTATCCAAACTTTCATCTGTGTAAACAGAAGGGTTCATTTTCCGTTTTAAAAAATGTATTATACATGGTAATGTTCATACAAAAATATAAAGAAACCAACTGTTTTTAGAAGGAAGATTTAAAATTGCTAACTAATAAATATATTATATTAAATAGTTAATACATATAAACATTGCTCTAGATGGGCACGATCAAGAAAAAATTTTCCGCTGGATTTAAATTATTTTAGCATTTCACTAATGAGATCAGTTTTTGCTTAATTGGATCTCCAATTATGAATCCAAATGGTCTTACTTTGTTTTAGTTCTTGCTCTATTTTTAAGCATTTTTATTGTAAATTAATTTTATTAAGAAAAAGTTGAATTTCAGAAATTGGATTTACTTGTCTTATTTAGATTTCAAAATCATACTATCTGTACTATAAATTGCTTTTTCTCTAGTATTTAAATATCATCATAATGTGATAACATGAAAAATAATACTGAAATAGCGCAATGTAAGTAATACAATGTATTTTGGCAGTGGGTAAAAACAAATGCAAGATTTCCTTTTTCCTGGACAATATCCAACTAGTAAAATGCAAAACTAACAAAAGGATATATGTAGGAGAATTTACAAGTGTTAGGAATAAACTAGAGCTAGGAGAAAAAAAATTCTCAAAGTTTATTATTAATCCAAAAGTTCCTGCAGAATTAAATTATGAAGAAAGAGTATTTTTCACTTTGCAATTAAAATAACGAGATCAATGAGATTTTTTTTAAATCTCTAGCTTTTAAAAAGGTTGTATGTGAAGTTGGAACTTTGCAAATTTTTAAAACTTTTTCATTTGATATATTGACTATTCACTGGAGAAATGTATTATTTATCTAATCTACTTTGTAATCCAGCCAACATTTAAATTGCTGTTCTATCCGTAGTAATCCAAATAATAAAATAAAAAATAGCAAGTAACAGTTTCTTCTTACCTCTGTCTTATTTACAGTTGCTTGTTAAGCTGCTTAAGTAGTTGAGTTAAACTACCAGCACCTCCAAAGAGCTCTGTTCTCCCCACAACTGTCTTCTGGAGTCATTTTGTTTTTCCTCTGCAAAAAGAAGGATAGTCTACCAAAAGAGGAAGTTGTGAAACACCAGAGTCATTTTGCTTTCTAAATGTTATAAAAATGGAAAATTATGCACAAAGCTTATACTTGGAACCACAGTAACAGGCTATAACTTGTGCTTGCACATATATAACTAATATATACACATATTTATACTGTAAGCAAATTTCAGAAAAGTTATCGAGGCCTGTACTTGATTAAGTAATGCTCATTTACATAAGGAAACGTCTTGTGTGTGGTGGAATGATTATCGTAGAGAACCAGAAAACACTGCTCTGTGCGGAAGAAAACTGCCGAGCTGATACACGAGGAGTGAAATTGCTTCTATAAAGCTAATTAATTTAAAGTCTTTGGAGTATGACCTAAATGTTAATCTGACTACAGACATCTTGTAAAAAGAAACAACAAAAAATTTTACTTCGGTAAACGGCATTTTCCTGGAATCTGGGTAGTGGTTTTTTTACCTATGAGTCTTAAACTTCCTTTCTCATGAGTAGCTGCCTGCTGCATATAGATAAAGCGTTGCAAAACTGAAACTGCTGCTTATCCACGCGCTATGGTCTCTCTCCAATTCAGCACAAGAACAAAAAAATGGTGCACCTCCTGCAATGCTGACCATCTAACTGGTTAAGTTTCTAACAGGTTGGAGCACTAAACAATTTTATGGGACAGTAGGGACAGAGATCAAAAAAAGGCATAAAACAGTTGATCAAAGCAAATACAATTGCCAACTTCAAATGAAAGGAAATACTTATATATGTACTTCTCTCTTGTCACTGCATAGTAGAAACACCTATGAGTGGAAACTAATCAACCAAACAATCAAGCAAGCAAAATATAACCAGAGACATAGAAACTCTTAAAGAACAAACCAACAGTAACCAGAGGGGAAGGGGGACGGGGAAAATGGGGGAAAGAAGGGAAAAGGTCATCAAGGAATATGTAGAAAGGACCCATGGACAAAACCAAAGGGGGCAAGGACTGAGCGTGGGGGTGGGTGGGGTGGGGGAAAGTGGTGGCGGGAAAATGGAGACAACTGTACTTGAGCAACAATAAAAAAAAAAAGAAGAAGCAAACGGGTAGTTGCAATTTGTATGTGGCAGTCCCAGCCCCACCTCCCTTGCTTGTTGAGGGAGAGGAAGGAGGTGGATTGCAAGAAAAACTTAATAATTATACAAACTTCCACATATTGTAAGCACCACTTTCTGGGCTTTAGAAACTATTGTACTATCAGGGTACCTCTGTCTCTTAACTCTATTTTCAAAAGGGGCAGTAAAGTATAATTAGAGGTGATTTTCCACTTCACCTAAACTGATATTTTATATGAATTTGCAGGAAGTAAAAATAAATGAGAACAAACACTGCTAAGAAAACTATCCCCTCACACAAAACAAAACAAAGAAAACTCCAAACTGAATCCCATCAGCATGCCATTAATATAAAATTCGATGTGAATTCTTTAGTGAGATAGTTGTAGGAAAAATCCTTGAAGTTATTAATGTGAATACATTGCTTGGATGTTACATATGTTGAGAAAATTTTAATATTATGACATTTGAGTATTATTATAAAACTCTAGGCCCAGATATCTGTCTCTCTCCGAAGACGCAGACTCACTTTTGGAAGCACAGTGCTCAAGTTCTTGGATTTTAAGGGGCTGCCTCGGTACTGTGTCCCTTTGACCTGGGTGGTGGGTGTACTGTTTCTTCAAACAGTCCCTTCCAGGCTGGTGGAGCTGCTCAAAGCTCCTACATCATGAAAACGCTCCTCTGACTAACCTGCCCTACCTACTTCCCTTTTTGAGAAAGTTGTCGACATTGAGTCCCTCCAAGACCTTATAGTTTGTGTGTGTGTGTGTGTGTGTGTGAGAATATGCATAAAATAAAATGGACTTTTTTTCCAGCATTTTAAAGTGTACCATTCAGAGGTGTTAAATATATGCACATGGTTGTACAACAATCACCACCCTTCATTCCAGATACTTTTCATCCTTCCAAACAGAAACTCTGCATCCACTAAGAAATAACTCCCCACTGCCCACTGCCACTCGCCCAGTCCCTGGCAAGCACTGTGCTACATTCTGCTGCTGTGGATTTGACCGCTGCAGGCACCTCGTGTAAGTGAACTCATAGAACATTTGTCCTTTCGTGTCTGACTTATTTCAGTCAGTTTCAACCCCGCTGTAGCATGTGCCAGAATTTTCTTTCTTTTTAAGTCTGAATAATTTTCCGTTATGTATGTACCACATCTTGTTTATCCATTCATTCGTTGATGAACACTTGGGTTTTCCCACTTTTTGGCTGTAGTGCATAACACTGCTATGAATGAGCATGTAGAAGTATCTGTTCGAGTTTCTGCTTTCCATTCTTTTGGCTGTATACCCAGAAGGGAAATTGCTAGATCATAGGGTAATTCTGTTTAAATTTTTTAGGACCTGCCATGCTGTTAAATCCTTTTACTTCCCTCATGCTTCATCCCTTGGCGGTCTGGTTACTGCCTCTCCTATTCACCAAGTTTCTCTTCCCAAAGTCACCAGATACTTTGTTATCAAATCTGAATGGCACTCACTTGACCTTTTGCAGCACCCGCCCCTGTGGACCACTTCCTCTTCCCAGCAGTGCCCTCAGTGCTTGAGTTCTTGACTCCACCTCTCCTGACTATGTAGCACTTTCTTCTTTGTTTTCCCTAGCAGCCTCCTTAATTGTGTTCATCCATGAAAGGTTGCCACTTCTCAGGGCTTTGTTCTGGATCTGCTCCTCTTCTTATCCACAGCCTCCTCAACATAATTCCATGGTTTCCATTGGCAAACACTTCTTACTCCCAATCTGTTTTCAACCCAGATGTCTCCTTAAAGTAGTTTTGACCAGTGCCAAATGGGAGATCATTTTTACGTGTGATCTAGAGGAGAAAGTCTTTGTATAGGTTCTAAGGTCACCCTGAATAAATTGTCACCTCTGCTATTGTTAGCCTTGGGCAGGTGAGCCATCTTTCTGAGTCCTGTTTCTTCATGTATGAAATGTGGTCTTAATCTACCATCTTAGAGGGTTATTGGAATATTATTTTCTCAACGTTCCAAAATATAAAATAAAGGATACTGGAATACTTTACTGTGTTTATAGTGTAAAATACAGGTAAAGCAGAGGTTCATTTTTTCCCCTTCTGATATGATTCTGCTCCCCAGAGGTAACTATAGCTATTAGTATTAACTATGTGTGTCTTTGCAGATGTATTTCCCATGTAAATACATACATACATACATACATGTACAGGACACATACAAAATTAAATAATTTTGTGGGTTTTTAAATGTACATAACATTACATTGTATTGTTTTCCACTGTGACTTTAAAAAAAACCTAACACTATAGCTTGAAGACATCCGCAAGAATTTCCTTCTTGGCTGATTCACATATATCTCAATGCCCCCACTGTTGAGATTGGTGTTACTTCTTCATGATGAAAAACAGTGTAGCCTGTCCACAGCACTGTAAACATCCCTTTAAACGTTATGTACAAGTCTTTCTTTAAAGTAAATACAGGAGAGTAGAATTGTTGGGCCAGAGGGTATATACACTTAAAATGTGGAGTGTGACTGCCTAATTATCAGTCAAGTAAAGCTTTGCCAGTTTGAAATTCCAACATTTCCTGTTTTTACAAACCATTGCCAGTATTTGATATAATCAAAGTTTTAAAGATTTGCTAATCTGATGGGCAAGAAAATGCTGTTTTAGTATTTTAAATTTATATTTTCCTAATTACTCTAGATAACATTTTAATGTTTGTGTCCCTCTTTATATCAGTTGCTTTCAAATTGCCTGTTCATTTACTTCTGACATTTGTTTATTGGATCATTGTCAACTTATTGATTTGTAGGTTTAAATTTACCTTTCTTTTCAATGTATTGTAATCTTTCTTCTTGTTTAACGGAGAGTGGGTAGAGAAGTAGCTGAACAGATGAAGCCAGAGAGGAAGGAATGGTGGCTTGAAATGTGATCCCTGAAGATGAAGAAACAAAAATAAAAACAAAAAAAACCCAAACCTGTCACTGTGGGTACTCAGATCTTTTGGGTATCTGTTCTTTTCCATTCTTGCTCCAGTAATTGCCTGCTGTAACTTTTTAATGTAATCCTAAAATTCTTTGATGGTGTCTTTGGTTTTTGGTACAATAAGATAGCCCTGGTTCATTTTGCATGTTTCCTGCCTGAGACCACAATATCCCCATTTCTCTAAAGGACTTGGATTCTTTTAGTGGAACAGGATTTTTGAGGCCACACTTAGACTTTAGTGATGCTCACTGCTACTGGGACAAACTGGGTTATTATAAGCATTAGCAGTTAGTCAAGAAAATGTTAGTTCTTTCTATATGTCAAGCAGTAGATAGTGGCAAGGTATATTTAAGCATGTATAGGAGTTTATAATATGCATAAGGTTATATCATACTTTGCATTAAAATAATTTGAAAGTAATATACCAATGCAAGAAAATATGGTAAAATTGGGCACTATTTTCTTGTGAAAGAATATTTTAATAAATAAAGACAATAACATAATAATTGTTATATCTCACATATAGAAATTTCAAAAGTACTTTCTCAAAGAATTTTAAAAAATCATTAGATTGAAAAATATGACAGAACTTTTATATTTTTATTTTCATCCTTGTTTATCACTATGATTCTTTATCTCTCAGTTTCCTTTATTTTTTTGCTATTATGCCCTTATCACTTAAAAGTAAGCAAGTATCTGTGCATATGTCTCTAAAAAAGTGTTCAATTAAAATAAAATAAATATATTAATGGTTTTAGCCATCATTTTTCACCTGAGACATTAAATGACCA
>PVKM010044091.1:0-12334 GCA_004027735.1 Carollia perspicillata | reverse complement strand
CAGCTGCTTGTTCAGCCGGGCATCTCCCAAACCTGTCCAGCCACGGAATCCCTTCGACACCCCACAAAACTAACGTTCCTTGTAAAAACACTTAGGGAAGTGCTGCCCGGGAGCAGTCTCTCCTTCTCCCTCCAAACGGACAGGGAAGAGGACAGACGAGGCCCTCTGCAACGCTCCGCTCCACCAAAACTAAAATCCCTCCAAACTAGAGGACTGGGGGTGCCGGGCTGGGGCACGGGAGGCGGGGGCAGGGCTGACTGACCAGCAGGGGAGGGGTCCTGCGTCCGGGGCTCTGGGTCCGTATCACTGAGTTCCGAGATACTGGCCCGCCTCACACGAACTCGGCTCTGCGTTTGGGCAGAAGGACGATACTCCTTACAGCTCGGCCTCCCACCCCACCTACCGAAAGCATCCCACCCACAAACGAGGACAAAGCCTTCCTACTCTCAGCCCCTCAACAACCCAGAGCCCCGGTACAGGGACCCAACCCCAGGTCCAAGGCAGCCTAGGACACCGTTTACCTTAAACCTACGAATCGGAGGTGGGGCCACAACGCCCCCGGAGGAGAGGCTGTCACTCAAGTCAGCGCCCCCTGAGGTTTCGGTGGTACTCCCCACTGGCCAGGACAGAGGTGGGGCCTCTGAGGATGTGGAGGTCTGGCGTGTGACAACAGGAGGGGGAAAGAGGTTGGAGCCAGAGGAGCACCTCCACCCTCCCCAAGCTCTCCGAGAGCCGGGATCTCCTCGCCGGACGACCAGGCAGAACCTTGCCCCGGG
Source organism: Carollia perspicillata (assembly GCA_004027735.1). Classification (NCBI taxonomy): domain Eukaryota; kingdom Metazoa; phylum Chordata; class Mammalia; order Chiroptera; family Phyllostomidae; genus Carollia; species Carollia perspicillata. The sequence continues at coordinate 11,558 of PVKM010044091.1, read as the reverse complement.
AACCCGGTTTCCTTCTGTGAGCGTTCCCCCTGCCCACCCTCCCAAACCAGTCCTTGCTGTCCCAGTCCCAGTCCCAGCACTCCCATCCCACCAACCTGAAAATCAATCAGTGACAAGACCTTTCCATCAAGAAGGAACTGCACAGAGACAAGAGAGGAGGGGGCAGTGTTGGTGGTGGGGCGCACACCCTGGGAGCTCCAAGCCAGGCTGGGAGCCCTCCTAGACTTTTAAGGACCTCCGGGCTCAGCAGGAGGTAACAACATAATACGCAAGAATACGCAAGGGGTCCAGGGCCTGGGCTCTGCGTCTAGGGGGTGAAAAAAGGCAAGAGGTGCAGGGATGGGCGTGGGACTGGGCAGGAAAGACAAGGAGAGTGCACAGGGGAAGTCACTCACGCCAGAAGCAGCATCCCTGGCTCGGGGGGACAAGTACTGGGTGGTGGCCACGCGGTGCGCAGGGTGGAACCACAAAGGGTTTCCCTCCAGGTAGAGCTGAGGGGCAAGAAGGAGACTCAGGTGGGCCTCGAGCCTCCCTGTGGGAAGACGGGCACTGACCACATCTGCTTTGGGGGAGGGCGGAGGGCAGAGCTGGCCTCCAGGTCTTTGAAGCACCCCAGGCCCACCTTGCGGAGCTCAGCCAGCAGCCACAGCGGTGACAGCGCCCTGTGCTCTTCCAACAGGTTGTACGCCACATCTAGGTGCTGCAGGTTCCTCAGCTGCTCTAGGCCTGGGGCAACGGTGAGAAGAGAGGGAAGGCGCAGGAGTGAGAGAGAGGGTGGCGGGGTGGGAGCACGCTGGGGGCGGTGCAGTGAGTACGCGGTCCTGGGCACTCAGACCCGCCCGGGAGCACGCGTGAGGTTCGGGACGCACGTGGCTCCCAGGCCCCTCGCCACCCTGAGTCTCACCCTGCCCGACCCCTCCTGCCGAACCTCCCCTCCCCACACTCCCCCACTCACCATGCAGGCCCTGGAGCTCATTGCCTCGCAGTATCAGGGTCCCCAGAGCCACTCCGGAGGGTCCCAGTCTCGGCACGGAACACAGGTGGTTATAGGAGATGTCCAGATGGCAGAGCTCAGACAAGTCCTGGGAGGAAGTGGGAGGTGACGAGGACTCTCTGCTTGACAAACTCTAACCAGGCCCCTCGGAGCCCTCTCCTCCCCTGGGCCGCATCCTCGGTCTGCAAAAACTGCAGCCTCTCAGCGCACACGAGTCAATCTACCCCTCCACTCCCCCACATCAAAAGACTTGAACGAGCATAGTTTCTGATGGCTCAAGCCCACGTCCTTAAGATGACAACTCCAGCCCCCTTACATCCCTGCCTAGAAAGACTCAAGGCTGCCAGAACTGAGCTTGTTCCAGCCAAGACCACCTAAAGACAGGGCGCCTGCCTCCCAGCTCCCGTGGGAGGGTAGGAGCCTCGCTCTGGCAAGTGCCAGTCAGCCAACCCAGACGGGTGGGTTTCACACAGGCCAATGTCCTCTCCCTGCTTTTTGTGCACCCCCACTTCCCTGACTTCAGAGGACCCTGACTATAGCAGGGTCAAGGGGAAAAGCTGCTCAAGCCTCCGCCGGGCCCTCCCTCGTCCCTCACTCTCACTTCAACATGTCCAGTGAGTGACCTGTGTACAAACTCAACATGAGCTCGGTTCACACTGAATGGTTTATTACCGAATAAAACAGTCTCACTACTGGCCCTGGCCAAGTAGTGCAGTTGATTAGGGCGTCATCCCAATACACCAAGGCTGTGGGTTCGATCTCCGGTCAGGGCAGACATGAACATCGATGAATGTAACACATATATCAGTGGAACAACAAATCGATGTTTCTCTCTCTCCCTGCCCACCCCCAACTCTCTAAATATCAATAAATAAAGTTTTTTAAAAGTTTTACTATTAAACATCACAATAGTTTATTACTTGATAAACTACAATAGTCCATTACCAAAATCTGTTCTTACCACTTCAACTAGTGTCCAGCTTTGTTTACCTCTGACAGGGAGACACGGGAGAAGGGTTCTTCCCTTTCCCCGTAAGAGCTGCCCTTCTCTGGGCCAGGCATGGGGCTAAGTAGCATCAGATACTCCTCATAATCACCTTAATACTATAGAAGTGAGTGTTCCTATTACTTCCACCCTGGTGGAAGAAACCGGGAGGCTGACTAATTAGTCTCAAGTCACACAGGGGTTAGCAGCTGAGATTTGAACACTGGTTTGTCTCATGCTGAGCCTAAGCCCCCAAACAGCACTGCCTCATGGGATATGGCTCCGCCCAGTGGGCAAGAGCGCATGGGAGCAAAATGGGGTCCACAGAGGGGGTCAGAGCAGAACGATCAGAGGCCCGAGTGGCGCCAGCCCCAGGCAAGACGCTCACACTCACCATCAGGAAGCCCTTGCAGTCCTGGAGCTGATTGCGGCTCAGGTTCAAGAAGCGCAGAGCTGACAAGAGACGCTGCGCAGGGATGGGAGGAGGAAACAGAGGATCGGATACCCCCAGGCAGCCAGCTGGCCCCCCTCCCTAGGGCCCACGCCTGTCCTCCCCCGGGCCCCGTTCCCTCCGAGGCACTCACCAGGGAGCTGTCTAAGGCAGTCAGTGCATTGCGGCTGAAGTCGGCAGAAAGCAGAGCCAGCCAGGGCAGGGCAGAGCAGAGGTCGCCGCCGCAGGCTGAGAGGAGCTCCTGCGCAGAGGAGCTCGGTCAGCTGCACTCTCCCCTCACCAAGGCCTCGCTCTGCGGCCCAGCCATTCACTCACTCCTTATGTGCTCAGCTCAGTCTGACTATGGACCTACAGAGAGCTGAGGACCCTCTCCCAGAGTCAGGTGATAAAGAGAAGACTACTTAGTACAATATGGCAGGTGTGATATAAATACATGGACAGGTACTAGGTGTTGTGGGGGCACGGCAGAGGGAGCCAGGAGGCAGGGAAGGCTACAGGGAAGGGGGAGTGTCAAGAGTTTGGTCCTCCACATCCCTCAGGACAAAGCATCTGGGCCCCCACCCCCATCCTCCTTACCTCTAACGTCTGGATGCTCCTGCTGCAGATCAGGGTCTCCAGCTGGGAATAGATGCCGCGGAGGCCATGAAGGCGGTGGATGGGGACGCCTCGGAGCTGCGGCAAAGGAAGGGGAGAAGAGGGAAGATGACGAAGCCACCTGTGCTTCAGGGACGCATTACATGGAAAAGAGGGTAGATGCCACATTACTGCAGAGCAATGGAGGCCACCAAAAGAGGCCACCTCTTTTTTTCATACTCAAAAGGCTGCCTCGAGCTGGGTTTTGTGCAGCACCATGCCCCAGTGGGCCGTACCTCCAGCTGCCGGAGGGACTTGAAGGGAAAAATCTTGATGGGCCCTGGAAGGCCAGGACCAGGGACGTGGACCAGCTAAAAGAAAAGACATTCGGGTCAGTGAGGCCGGGCACACCCTTTCCCGGCATCTCTTTCTTAGCACAGCCACCCGTAGCTCTCACAGCTTCTAAACCTGGGCCGTGCAGACTTCCTGCACCCATGCTACACCCCCAGCCCCCCTCCACTGTTCTCCTGGGCTTCCCCTACAGCCTACCCCACTCCCACCCCAGAACCTTGAGTGAGAGCGTTTTCTGCAGCACATCGAAGAGGAACTGAAGCTGGAGGATGACAGGGGAGTCGGTGGGGTGGGAGGGCAGAGCCACAAAGCCTGTCTGGCCAGGGCCCCATGGCCCCAGGTACAGCTCAAATACGTGGTTCAGCTGCTGCAGCGTGGCAGTCAGCAGGCTCAGTGTACTACAGCCAGACAGGACCACATCCCCTGCAGGGAGAGGGGCAGACAGGAAGGAGGGCATCAGAAAAGGGTCTTGGCCTTTATTCTGAGACTTTGTGATCCCGGGATACACACACGCCGATCTATATTGCAGATCCTGCACTGCAGGGTCAACCTTTGTATCTCTTCCTTACTTAAAGGCCTTCAGCAGCTCCTCTACCTTCAAGAAGCGTCCTAACTCTTCAGCCTGGCATATGGACTGCCTTACTACGTGCTTCCGACTTTTCTAAATTTTCTTTTCCCTTCTGCTCAAAAGAGCCTGGTCTACTCACACTGCTGGAAATCGGGTCAACTTTGTTCTCAGCTCCCACACTTTCTGACACAGCCCCTTCCACTGGGCCCAGCTTGACATTGACACTTCCAGACGCTTCCTCAAGGCCATGGCGGGAGTTACAGTTTCTGAAACCAGGCAGGGCGGTTCCCAACACGACATTGCTCAATTTTTCACTGTAATCACTCATTTTATGTAAAAGTTGACTGGATGTTTTATCTCTTGTTTTTTTCAGGTTGTGAAAGCATCAAGCTCACTTACAGAAACTCTCAAACAATACTAAAATGCATGTCATAGAATAACCGCTCAGAATCGCACTAAGGTGTCACTCTCTACATTAGAAGTGCTCTCTCCAGTGAGACTATCACCCTTCAGGGCACCCTTTGGCATTCATCACTGTGCCAAAAAAAAGTGCAACTACAAGCTAGGCATGGAGAATTTTGTAACTTTTTTGAAAAAACAAGGATAAAGTCAAAGGATGTTGTAGCAATAGTTCAAAGAGGTCCCTCTATACCCTTCGCCCAGTTTCCCCCAATGGTTACATTTTACATACAGTCCAACATCAAACCCAGGAAGTGGGCGTTGGTGCAATGTATATTTATAGTCCTGTGCCATTCTGTCACATGTGCAGATCCCTAAAACCAACACCACAATCAAGATACCAAACTATTCCATTACCACAAAGATCTCCTTGCTACCTCTTCAGTCACCCACCCACACAAATACCATCTTCCCTAACCCCTGGAGCCAAGTCAGATTTTTGCTGAATAAATTAACAAATCCCATAACCTTGCATGAAGGATTTTCTATGTCCCATACACTGGGGATAGACACAGGCACGGTCAAGGACTCTTCTCACCCTGAAAGAGCCTCCCAGTCTAGAAGATGAGGTAAGCCATGTGCACATTCATAGCACACGCCTGTTTCAAATGCTATAGAGAGATTTCAGATACCACCAATGGGAATGCAGTGATGGAAAGCACCCAACGTTAACTGGGTAATATGTGCCAGACGACTCCATTACTTCATTTAAACTTCATCAGAGTCTCCAACAAGCACTATTAACCACCTCTGACAAATACAGAAACTGGGGTTCAGAGAAATTAAGAATCTTGATTGAGATCATATGGCTGGTAGCAAGTTGCTACTTCTGTGTGATCTCAAAGCCAAGGCTTGTATATATAACACAACCAATGCCAACTGCATACTGAACAGCTACTATAGCTCCCCGTGCCCAGGCACTGAGAGAAGTTACAATGCTTCATATGAATGAGAATTAATCCCCATAACAATTTTTAGTTAAGTACAATCATTATGCCATTTTGCTGGGAAGAAAAACTGGCTAAAAAAATTAAAACTTTGAAAATTTGGCCAAGTATGAAAAGAGAGTTGGGATTCCAGCTCAGGTGGGGTCTGATCTGACTTCAAATCTCGTGCTTTTAACTTATGCTGGATATAAGTCCATGCCACACAGCGATTATGACCAGTCCCTGGTCCCGAGGAGCTTATAGCCAAGTAACGATCACTTTCCTGTGAGAGTATCAGAGAACGCATAGAGGAAGCGGCAGCGAAGTTTGACCTCGAAGAATGGGTAAGGTTTACACTGTCAAAGATAAAGGACGCTGTAGGCAATGGCATCGGAGCGAACAAACCCCGGAGGAATAAAGAAATGAAATGATACACCCTCGCGACCCTAAGCAGCAGTAACTGCGTGACTCCTAAGGGGGCGTGTCTCTGGAAAGCAGAAAACACCCCACCTCTACCCAGCGCCGGCTAAACCGGAAGTCCACTCACCGGACTCCCGCAGCAGCCCCGCGAGCTTCCACAACAGGGAGTCCCGCGGGGCGGTCGTCATGGCCACGGGGCGCTGGGGGTGGAGCCTGTGGAAAGAGGAAGCGGAAGAGCCTCAGGTGGGTGGTAGTGTCAAAAGGCAAGGGTGTCTGTGCAAACCGAGACGTCGTGGGGACAAAAAAAAGCAAGAAAAAAAGGAAGTGAGTCCTCCATGGTGCCCTCTGAGGAGCCTAAAGCCTGATCAGCCAGACTCACCCTCCTGTGCGATTCGCTCATCTGCTCTGCGGGCCGGCGCTTCTCAATGATAAACAGGAAGTCCCACCCCGGAAGAAAGCGAACTGAAGGGAAAACCTGTAAACACGCCTCCGATGCCGGAAGCCACGCCCTAAGTCGTGCAAACCTGTCGGTTGGGGGCGCTGCCCGCTGATTTGGTGGAAGCTGTACTTCAGTCGGAGCCCCAGACCCCATCTCAGAGCTTGGGCCCCGCATCCCTTCCCCGCTGTGGGCCCCTCACAGCCTGGGACGCCCGCTGGGCTACCCTCAGCCTCTCCGAGCCACTTAGGAAAACCTAACGGGTTGTTTGCAGTGCAGACAGGGCGGCAAAGCAAAGTTTGGAGAAATGGAATTGTTGTTAGGAAAAGGTTCGTACAAAGCGAACAATAGTTTTCCATTTAAAGGAGAGTGTATGCTCCACAGCAAGGAGTTCTGTGATGTGTGTGAAAGAGCTGGGGCGGGCGGAGGTGCCATTTCTGGGGTTCCTTTAGCACCTTCTCCTAAATCTCCGTCCAAACTCAAGGTTTTTTTCCTTTCAGCAATGTCAGGCTCACATTAGTGATTTGTAACCCTCCATATGTACCGAGTCCTTTGCTTTTACTGTGCTTCGCCTCCTAACACCTGCATCTAAGAACTGCTGCACACAGGCTAGGTTACTTGTGAAGGTCATTCAATTAGTAACTGATTGTGCCAAGACTGCCCAGGTTTCTTCATTCCAAGATACTACTGTAGCTTTCACTTGGCTCTGGGTCAAACACTACCTAACGAAAGTTAAGAAATAAACGTCTTAAGAGAATTTCTGGTGTTCAAGGGGGTGGGAGTTGTTTGGTTTTTGTCTTGGTTTTGTTATTTGTTTTGTAATGAAGTGTCCCCATTTCTGATTCATTTCCAAAATGAATCATAAGCTTGTTGAGAGCAGGAATAGGTTCATAATCATCTTTATACCAAGTTGCAAAATTTGAAGGAGGCTATTTCTTAAAGAAAGTAAATTGGTAATTTATGCTCCTAAACCACAGAATTTAGCATTTATGGCTTACTATGTGTGACCTGACTTAAAAGCCTAAAAGGTGGTTACATGAAGTAAGTAGAAGCACATCAGTATACAAAGCAAAACAGCAAAGCAGGATACGAATCTAAAGTAAGAATAGGGGCTTGGTGTATTTTTGTCGCATTATTAATCCCATACCTGGTGGTGATTGTCAGTCCCTGTTTATCCAATCACCTGGAACTAGGGAGAGAGGGTTTACCCAAACTAGAACTGCCAACACTAACCCCCTTAGGCAAGAAGAGACAGATTCTTTTGAAGTTCCTGACATTTTAATGCTCTGAAACCAGTTTCAGGGGGGCCTCCCCAGCCCACAGAATTTTTCTGAGAATCGCTCCATTCATATGGGTAACCCCTGCAGTCAGATCTGTTCTTTACCCACTTCCCACCCCGAAGAGTGAAAGTGGGACACAGAGCAGCAAGGAAAGTGGAACTACAGAGAGAAGAAAACATCTGAGAGAAGCAGTGACAGGAGACTAAGCATGGCTTTTTCCCCGCCCCCTGCGAGGCCCACTCCTCCTTCTGCCCTTGGCCTGCACGGAAGGCCTTGGCCACCTTCCAAAGGATCCTCCCTTTTCTTTTTCTGCCGAAGTTTGAGAATATTTCTGTAAATTGCTACCATACGAACCTTGACTAAGACAAAACCTTTTCAAAAAATCAAAGTCTAAAATGAAAATAATTATCTCATGCACCATAACAGGGAAAAAAAAGTACATAACTACAACATTTTGAAAAGAGCACCAAATCTATGAGAAAACAACCAGAGAACTTTAAGGGCATTAAAAATGACTTAAGTAAATGAAAAGATAACATGATCCTGAAGAGAAGATTATTCAATTTAATTCGATATTATATTGATGTCAGTTCAAGGCAATTTTCATCAAGATTCCAATAGGAAGATTTTGAAACTTGATTCTAAAATTCCTCTGGAAGACTGAACACGTAAGCACTGCCAAGAAATGCTAAAGAGGAAAAGCACGGGAAACACTAATAGGGGCCTTGCCCTACCAGACAGCAAAGTGTCCTGTTAAAGCCACAGTAACCAAGGCAGCATGATGCTGACACAAAGACAGACAAATATTGATTAAAATACAGAAAAAAAGCCATTATTACTTGGGATTTTCTACTCTACACAATAAAATTTGTTTTCATGGTATAAACAATGAGTACTTCAGTAGTTTGGGGACTAATAGCTTTCCATCTGAAAAAACTAAGTTCTATCTCTCATACCATACACATTAAATTCCAGAAGGATTCAGGAGGTAACCATTGTTTTAAAATTAAACCTAAGGATTCCTTAAACTTTGAGGTTCACATGCACCTCTCAGAGAATGATCTTTATTTAAAACGCATGCAATGTTGCCCTGCCCAGGTAGCTCGGTTGCTTAGAGCATTGTCCTGATGTGCCAAGTTTGCGGGTTTGATCCTGGATTGGGGCACACAGAAAAAGCAACTAATGAATGCACAAATAAGTGGAACAACAAAATAATGTTTCTCTCTCACTCCCTCCCTTCCCCCCCATAAATCAATCAATACATGTTTTAAAAAATTTGTCCTTGCCCGAGCTGGTGCAATTCAATGGACTGAGTGCCACCCTGTGAACCAAAAGGTCACTGGTTCCATTCCCTGTTAGGGCACACACTGGGTTGCAGGCCAGGTCTCCGGATGCGGGTATTTGAGAGGCAACCAGTTGGTGTTTCACACATCAGTGTTTCTCTCCTTCTCTTTCTCCCTCCCTTCCTCTGTCTCTGAAAATGAATAAACAATATCTTTTGTCTTAATGTGTCCTTGGAAAGTAATGTATGTATGTATGGCCTGCTGCTGCATAATTTCATATTACCATGAATGAAATTGTTTCTCAGAGAATTGCTGTCATAGCACGCCCTTAACATACAAACGCTCTGAGTTTTATTTCCCAAGAATAACACCCCACCTAGATGTGCAGCTGGACCCTTCTAAGCACAAGACCCAGATCTCCCAACAGCTCTTGTTCTCCGGAAGCTGGCAGCATGGTGGAAGAGACACACACCAGCCATCACATTTCAACATTGTATTTGTTTTCTATTGCTGCCGCAAGAATTTGCATCAAATTTAGCTCTTAAAAAAAAACAAAAAACATTATCTTGTGCTTCTCAAGGCCAGGAGTCCAAAATGTTTCTCACTAGGCTAAAACTAAGGTGTCAGCACGGTCACATTCTTTTCTGGAGGCTCCAGGGTAGACTCTGTTCTCCTCTTTCCCAGCTAAGAGTCTGCCCACTTCCGTGACTTGTGGCACCCTTCCATCTTTGCAGACAACAATGGCCAATTGATTATGTGAACCCTGGAAAAGACACCTACTGAACAGGGCTCCTGCTGGCTAACTGGGCTCAAATTTTAAAAACAAAGCCTAGCAGTCATTTATATACGGGGAGCCTCTCATACAAACTACACTTCAGGAAGAAACCTGCACTGAAGTGCCTGCCTGACCCAGCCCTTATAAAGGAGTTCCTGGAATTTTATTTCAACCAATAGAACTGAGGCTTTCCCCACCCAATCAAAACTACATTATTCTGACCAATCAGAGCAGCCCTATTCTGACCAATCAGGATAGTGCCTTTTGGACCAATCAAAATGAGATGATTTGGAGCCTTCATTTGCATGAGGATGGGCCAATCAGGGACTGCGGTGGAGATTTATGTCTGTATAGACTAGTTTCCCTCTGACTGTGGGAACACCCTTTTCCTTTCCATGAAAAAACAGTGTCTCCTTGGCTGAGGTGAAATGCCAGAGCTACCTGCATGGAACAGAGCACAGCTGTCAGCTGGAGAGGGGCCTGGCCTGAGGGCTGCCCCACAGCCATGTTGTTTTCACAGCAAGGCGGCACCACAACTGAGCTGTTCCAGAGCCATGCTGTCTTTATAGCTGTGCTGTATTACAACTGAGCTATTTCGCATGGATAGTTTCCTTTTTTTACCACATCCTAAATTGGAGAATTCTGTTGGCATTGAATACGCAGCAACCACCATCAGCTGACAAGTCTTGTTCCCATTACACCATCAGACAGTAGCTCTTCCGCCTCCCTCTTCCACATCTAAGGACACTGGTGACTACATGGGCGCACCCAGATAATCTGCGGTAGTCTCCCTATTTTAAGGTCCTCGGGTCAGCAACCTTAATTCCGTCTGCAATCTTAGTTCTCCCTTGTGATGTAACACGACCTTTCCACAGGTCTGGGGGTTAGGATGCAGACATCTTTGGGGAAGGGGGCCATTATCCTGCCTACCACAGACATGATGCGTGTGATGATGGAGACAGTGCTATGAGAGGTGATTCCAGTCCAAGTGTTGCCAGTGGAAATGGGGTTCTTGAAGTGTCATGAGAAAAGCATTTTGGGGACCACACATAGGAGAATGAGGTGTAGTGGTACGATTTACTGAAGCTGGACCAAAAGAAAAATAGACTGTCCCCAGGCTCCCCAAGTCTGTGTCTCATACACCATCAGGTGGTTCAGCTCTCCTGCTGTGGAAGAAGCCCAGCCTTGTCTTCATCAAGCCCAGTAGAAAGGCCGGGGTCCGGCGTTAGTTCAGTCCATGCCGAAGGTTAGTCCAGTCCAGCCTCTGCCCCCATCTGGCTAGCCTCGTCCCTGTTCCCAGCCGCGTTCCGGCCAGTGCTGCATCGCTGCACCCCAGTTCACACTTGGAGCCTGTGCCTGGACCTCCACAAGCTTCTAGGCCCACACGGCTGCTACAGAGAATGCACAAATGAACAGGTGAACATACATGTATTAACTGAGAGAGGGCTTTGTGAAGCTTTGATTATATTACCTCAGGCTTTTAAAGTGACCAATTACTTTCCCAATCCTTTGTGGGCCTGTGCTGGGCCCTCCCCCAAAACAATCCATTTCCTAGATATTCGGGGGTTCTCTGTCCCTTATCCAATCCAATCCTCTTCCCTTTATGGTTGCCATCTAGGCTCCTACTGCACACGCCACAGGGTAGAAGGACCCTCTGTGCCATCTTGGCTTCCAGTGCGCATGTGCCCAGGAGAGGAATTTCCCCTTTATTGTTTATTCCTACCCCCAATGGTTCGGGCGAATGGACCGGTTGTACCCTGGGAAGATTGAAAAACTGCTTCCCTAAGCAGGGGACAACGGGTGTTAATCCTCTTGTCAGGGATTCAGCTCCCCTGGAGTGCATGAAGCTGTAGCTTTTGACCTGATTAAGTTTAGCCGGTTTTGCCCCCTTCTTTTTCTAATACCCAGGAAGAAAGGAAAGCACCAACTTGCAGAAGACAAGCTGCCAAAATACCACCTACCGGACAGTTACTGACATGCAATTTTGATATGCACCCTGACATGACCTTGAAGGGACCAAAATTCTGCCACCTGGAAGCTGCTTTGGGGGATATTAA
>PVKM010044090.1:0-12349 GCA_004027735.1 Carollia perspicillata | reverse complement strand
AGGGACCTCCCTGCCAGATTCGTGGGCTCCCCCAGAGCTCCAGGGGCTAAACCCACACCCCCTAACTCTGCTGAGGCTCCTGTGTGCACCCCAGCAGACAGAGAGGAAGGTGAGCTCCCGCACACTCGGGAAACCGGCCACGGCCGTGGGCGGGGGAACCACAGGCTGGAGCCTCGCCTCGCCCTCTGCAAAGGCTCCCAGGAGCCAGCCTGGTGCCTGGCGAGAACCTGAGAAGACGGAGAAGGTTCAGAACCCTGCCACACGAGGGCGCCAGACCAGGGGCACAGGTGCGCTGATGCCGAGACAGATGAGACCCCAGACACCACCACCACCAGACACAATGCCACACCCGAAAGTGACGAGCACATGTCAGAGAATGACAGTGCTCACGTATTGCAATATATAAATGTATCAGATCAACATGTGTACCTTAAACGTACATGTTTTATGTCAGATACATGTCAGTAAAAGGAATGAACATTATGTATATGTAGTAAAGTATGAGAGATACTTTAAAAAAATCTTTGTGTACCCATCACTCAGGTTAAGAAATAAAATAATTCTAAGAACTCTGGGGTCTCTCCTTCGTATGTTCTTCCCTCCCCAGGGAGCTGACCACCATCCCAACTTTTGGGTTAGTAACATCCGTGCTTTTATTTACACTGTTACCACGTAAACCCGCATCCTTGTTTAGTTTCGACTTACGTAAATGACCAGATACATTTGGATTTGCTCCTTTCAATAAATGTGGCATTGGTAAGGTTTATCTATATTGATGGATGTAGCTGTTATGTAAATGAGTCCATTTGAATGTTGAAGTGTCTTTGTGTCGTTTCTAAGGTGGGCTTCTAGAAACAACGTTTCTGTGAATCTTCCAGGACCTATCTCGTGGCTGTGAGACTGCTGAGTCACAGGACACACACGTGTTCATCTTCGTCAGAGAACATCAAATGGGTTTCGGAAGCGGCTGTAAACTGGACTCCCGACAGCAGGAGTCCCGGTTGTCCCTGGCCTTTGCCAGCACGCGGTATCGGTGCATCCCTTTGTTTTTGCCGGTCTGGTGGGTGTGTGCTGACCTCAGCTTGGTTTTGCATCGACAACGAATAGGCTGACGACCCTGACACGGTTTTGTGTTTGTTTCTTCAGTTAGGGTGATCAGTGCATGCTTGCTGCCGAGCGTAATTATTAAAAGGGTCCCCTGTCACCCCATTCTCAGTGGAGCTCCTCTTCTAACAGGGACACTTCCTTCCTGCTTTTAGGAGTAAGGATGGTGCTCGGGTGCTCACGCAGCTCTGGGGGGAGGAGAAAAAACTGGGGTAGGTACAGAGGATGGAGGGAAAACAGGCGAGGAGGAAATCGAAGACATTAACTCTGATTACCCGGTGTGACTCTCGGTGACCCTCCTTCCAATGGGGGAAAGCAGATGGACTTGACCAAGAGAGTCCAGCAGTCAAAGGAAAAGGATTTCTTCACTTATTTCTCAGAAAGGACTCCAGCCACAATTATCACCTGGCAGCTGGTCGCAGTGTCTACTGCAGCCACTCACCTCCCTCTCGATCTCCGTAACAATCCTCAAACACTGGCATGTGAAACCAAACAGTGCTTCTCTTACCTTGAGATAATTTCGTGAATTCCTTTATGTTTTTAAAAAATTTTTTCATTATTGTTCAATTACAGTTGTCTGCATTTCTTCCCCCACCACTCCTGCCAAATCTACCTCCCTCCCTCGCCCTTGTTTCCACCCTCCCCCTTGGTTTGTGTCTGTGTGTCCTTTATAGTAGTTCCTGAAAACACTTCTTTCCCCTCTGGCTATTGCTAGATTGTTCTTAATTTCAGTGTCTCTGGTTATACTTGCTTGCTTTTTTCTTTTGTTGATTATGTTCCAGTTAAAGGTGAGGTCATATGGTATTTGTCCCTCACCACCTAGACGAGGATGCCCGCTCTCATCACTCCTGTTCAACATAATAGTGGAAGCCCTAGCCACAGCAATCAGACAAGAAAAAGAAATAAAAGGCATCCAAATTGGAAAGGAGGAAGCAAAACTGTTATTGTTTACAGATGACATGATAGTGTACACAGAAAATCCTATAGACTCCACCAAAAAACTGCTCAACCTAATAAATGAATTTGGCAAAACAGCAGGATACGAAGTCAATATTCAGAAATAAAAGGCATTTTTGTACACCAACAATGAAACCTCAGAAACAGAAATCAGGAAAAAAATCCCCTAATCAGGAAAAAAATCCCCTACTCTTCGAAAGACTCAGTTATAATGGCACTTATTGAGCCATTTCCCTACGCAAAACATGCTTAGCTCCGCCCCGCAAATGGAAATCAGTAAGTAACATCTTTGTTGTGATTTACGTTGAGGGGGTACTCTGCATTGTTAAAATGATTCACGTTTATAACAGTTCTAGTCTTTTTCCTCGAACAAACCCTGAGGAAGCGTTTTCCCCAGGCGTGGAGCTGAAAGAGAGGGGCCTCATCGAGGTCGGTGGCTCCCAGTCACCACGGAGGGGAAGCAGAGCTGCTGCCCCCGATCTTCGGAGTTCACGGCTTGGACCCCCCGGATTTCCCAGCAGGCTGTGGGGCACATGCACACACGTGCACACGCTCATGCTGGGGCCCAAGCACCAAAGTTTCTTGCTCAATATTCTTCTGCCAGCACGTCGGCCATGAGCTATTTCTACATTCCAAGTTCATCTCACTTGCAGTCACTTGAACAGAAATTCTCCCAAGACGAGTTTGATGAGTGTTATTCTCTCCTCTTTAGAAAGCTCCCTAACAGCTAGAGGGATTTTTCTTCCAAATCCTCCGAAAATTGAAGAAAATTTCTTTTTAAATGAGCCTCAGCTCTGTCCCGTGAGTCACACGTGACTATCGGGCAAAGGTTTATCTTATGCACATTTGGCAAAGACGAGTGACAGCGCTTCCTGCAAACACCTTCTCGCCCACCACATCCCAGGTCGGGTCGGCCCCTGCCGGGCAGGCAAGGTGTCGCTAGGTCTTCGGGAGCTCCCCACCTTCCCATGGGCCCCGCCCAGCTCTTCAGGTCACTAATAACTTAAATATGGAGCAGCCAGTGGCCAGGGAGCCGGCAAGTTCATTTGTGTGGAGCCCTCCTTCTCCAAACCGTATGTTGGGAGACACATTGGTCAGCGTGCTAGGAAGCCCACGCGGCTGTGTTGCCCGATACAGTAGCCACTAGCCACATGTGACTACTGGCATTTCAATCACCTACAATTTAAAATTCAGTGGCTAATCCCACTAGCGACGGTTCGAGTGCTGAGTAGCCACACGTGGCTGGATGGGCAGCTGGAAAATATTTTCCTCACTGCAGACACCCTACTGGACACTGCCCAGTGCTACAGGGAACGAGACTTCTCAAATAGTTCTGTTGTCTGCCTGGCGGGCTCCCTCGGGTTCCGTTCCAAAGACCAGCCCCTCGTTGGTTCTGCGCCGTGACGCTCAGACCGGAGGTGCCTCTGGTTTGTCTCCACATTCCGCCCACCTCCACAGGACACCTCTTCCAACTGAGAGATTCAACAGTGCATTGTGGGAGGAAAGCTTCAGGGCACTGACTTTTCGGGCAAGGTGACAAGCCAGCCAGTCGTGGGCACAACCTACATAGTTCTGTTGGCTTTATTTAATGCTTGATCCATCGGGCCGCCCGGCTCCCTCCTGTCAGGTGGTCACACACACAAGTGCTCCCGGTCGTGGGCGAGGGTGGGATCGATGCCTCCATGCGCTCTGCCCTCCGGGCCCTCCTCGCACCCCAGCGTTCCCCATTCCCCCCGACGTCCTGGGCTCTATCCCGTCTCCTGTCTTTGTTTCTTCTCCTGGCGAAATCCTCTGCACCTGCAGCCGACTTCTCTCTGGATGAGCAGCTCCAGGAATATACGGAACCTAGCAGGAAGAAAACTTGCCATTTCCGAAAAAAGAAGTGAGGCGGGAAAGGGCAGGGCCGAGCAAGATGAGGCAGGTTCAAAAGGCAGCGACAGGGTGCTCATAACAAAGGCAGTTTCAACATCGCAGCCCCGGTTGTTCACGCTATTGGCATTTACTGGCTGGCGCTGCGCCGTGGGTGTAGATCGTGGGGCGTCTGGATGAATGATCTGTCTTCGTGCCTCCCGGCTGTCCGCCGACATCCCGCAAAGCTCCATGTCATCATTAAAACAGGAACGAACAGCACGCCGACGGATTAATTTGCAAGTATTTGACCAGCTCTTCCATTCACAGATTTAGAACTAAGTAAATATTTAGTGTGCACAGAACAATTGCAGGAACAGGGAGTTAATCACAAGAATACCAGTCGTTAGTCGCTTTACTAAGGTTCTCCGGAGAATCAGCACCGACAGGCTGTGCACATGTGTGGGGGGCATTTATTTTAAGGGGTGAGGGCTGTGAGGGCTGGCGCGGCCGCTCTCTGCAGGGAAGGCAGGCAGAGGATTCTGGCGAGAGCTGACGGTGCAGTCCATCCAGAGTTCAAAGGCAGCTGGAGCCCGACTGCCTTCCTCTTTGGGGGAGCTCCGTCTTCCTTTCTCTCTTTAGGGCTCACCCACCGACAGGGTGAGGCCCACCCACGTTAGAGAGGGCCGTCTGCTTCACTCAGACTGATGTTAATGTGAGTCACGTCTAAAACATGCCTTCACAGCGACATCTAGACTGACGTTTGACCCACCAGGCCTCACGGCCTCGCCAAGTGGCCACAAAAAATTAATCAGTGGAGCCACCAAACGCTAGTTAACACGATGCACTTGCTGGGGCTGCCGTAATGCGGATGACCCACAGGAGAGCTCAGACAACCGGGACTTGTCTCCTCACACTTCCGGGGGCCTGAGATCCAGGTGTCGGCTGGGCACGTAGGTGGCTGTCCTCCCTCCGTGCGTCTGTGTCCTAGTCTCTTCTTATGAGGACACTGGTCGTATGGGACAAGGGCCGCCCCAGCGACCTCATTTCAACTCAACTGCCTCTTCAAAGACTCTGCCTCCGAAGAGTCACCTTCGGGGGTGCTGAGGTCTAGGATCCCCACACGTTTTTCTGTGTGGGGGCACAACCGAGCCCGTCCCAGAGGAAACCGTGTGGCGTGCAGGCACGGCGACTGCTCCACACTGTGCTGGAAACGCTGGGTTCCGTCTGGGCACTTGTAAGGGCTCTGGGGCGGATCTGGAAGCAGACAGTCCGTCTGCATAAATGGAGTCATACGACGTGTGGCCTTCTGTGTGTCTTACGTTCTTAGCATGACGGGGTCCAAGTTCACCCACGCGGCGGCATACAACAGCTCTTCGCTTCTTTTATGGCCGAATGAACGCCGTTGTTGGGACGCACCAGCGCTGTGTCCTCTCATCGGATGGTGCGCGGGCTGCTTCCACGTCTTGGCTCTAGGAGGAGAAATGCCGCACGCACACGCACGTGCGATCTCTTCGAGGGTGTGCGCTGTCATCTCCCAGGCTGCAGAGTGGAATTTCTGGGCCATGCGGTCCCGTTACACTGCACTTGGCGAGGAACTGCCGGACGGTTGTCCAAAGCGGCTGCGCCCTTCTCCATCTCCACGGACGGTTCACCGGGGTTCCCAGTTCTCCCCACTCACACTGACGTTTGTCCGCCCTCTGTTCTGATCCCAGCCATCCTAGTGGGTGGCCCCTTTTATCTTCAAATGTAAATAGCAGCAATAAGTAGGGAATGACTCACCGCTGATAACTGACAAAAGTTAACATTGTTCTCTGTGGCTTTCGATACTTGAAGATAAAAACGGACCCTAACAGACAGTGAGTTGGAGCCCCCTGTCCTCCTCACCACACCTGTGACACGGGCCCCTTCTCCACCACCGCCATCAGGAATTTGGCATTTATTCTTCTAGATACATTTTATAACTACTGACAAATATTACAAATGCTAACTTCTGTGTTTAAACTTTAAATGTATGCTACCATGATGTTATCATTCTGCATCTTGCCTTCTACAATAGACACTGGTTCCGCCCTGGTCGGTGGCTCGATTGGTTGGCGTGTCATCCCGTCCATTAAAAGGCTGTGGGCCCGATCCCTGGTCTGGGCAGGTACAGAGGCAACCGATCAATGTTTCTCTCTCACATCGATGTTTCTCTCTCAAAAATCAATAAACATATCCTCGGGTGAGGATTTAAAAAATAAAATAAATAGTTTTTTAAAAAAATCTGCCTTATGACGTGCTGACAAATATTTAGCAGCTCTCACCAGGGGGTGGGGAGGAGGGAGTCCTCCTGATCTGAGATCCGTGGCTCTAATTTCCATGTCGAAAATACTTCTTACGTGGCCGATCTCAACCAGCGCAAAAATCCCCGAAAGGTGAACAGCTGGCTTCTGATCGGCCGTCGCACACACTTAGTCTGTGCATTCTGACGTGCAGAGCTGGGTTTTGCTGCTGTTTCTCATTTAGATTTTCTGAGATTGCATCTCAGTGCTTAATGCACGCACCTACTGATGGGTACCTGGGTTATTTCCAGGTTTGCACTGTCCCAAAAAGGCGTCCCAGCCAACGTTCCTCTGCACGTCTCCTGGGCACGTGTGCAAGATGCCCCAGGCCACTGGGACGTCCATCACCTTTACTGGACGTGGGCAACCACTTCCCAGAGGAGCTGAGCCAGCTCACCCGCTCAGCAGTGGCGTGTGCTCGGTCTCCTGGGGTTGTGAGGTGCTGATTTTTGCCAAGCTGAAGGGTGTGATTCCATTGATTTTTAAATGCAGTCACCTTTCATCCTGAGATCCAGCAACTTTTTACATGTAATTAGTTATATATATATATACACACACACATATATGTACTTTTTAACACGAACGCTGGTATTTATCTCCAGGTGATTGTAATGAATACGATAGACCACAGGTGGCAAACACAAGTCCCGTGGGCCCAATCCGGCCCTCCACCTTGTTTTATCAGGCCCAGCACCTTGTTTCTACCCAGCAGCAGCACTGAGCTCTCACTTAACTATTAAGGAGTAGTTACATTTATACAATCTTAAGATTACACTCAGCCCTTTGAAGGCAACCGTGAGGCTGAAGTGGCCCCCGGTGAAAATGAGTTTGACACCCTTGCAACAGATTTATTACAGAGCTTCAAAGTCTAAACCCAGAATAAGGAAATGTGGCTACTTAGCCTCTCTCTGAATCGAAGAGAAATGTATCACTTTACTTTGAGGATTCTTGGCTTTAGAAGCCAAGATACGTGCCAGGCTGCATCCATTATTATTGCATTTGTCTGCAAGCTACCAAGAATCACATTGACAGAGGCTTAAACGAGTGGGGTAGATGTTTATTTCAAGCAATAAAGAAGTCCAGGGATCGTAGAGAAGGCAACCGTGCTGCCCGGGATCCAGATTTCCATCGCATTTCTCTGTTATCCAGAGCCTGTCGGCGATTGTGCTCATGCTTATCACCTCATGGTTGCAAAATGACTGCTCTAGCACTAGGCTTCACATCAGCACCCAAGGCAGGAAGAGGGAACAGTGCCTGTTTCAGGAACACATGAACTTTCCACATAAATACCTAGAAGTCTTTTGTTAGCATCATTGACCACAATGTCACAGGGCCATCTCATGCATTTGGCATGTTTAGTAGCAGATATATTTTCTCCCATCCTCTGAACAAAATTGGCATTCTGTCAGGATGGAACAACAGAAAGAGGGAGATACTTGCCGTAAGAGTTACTGGAATGTGGACTTCATGTACACAATTTTTTATAGTAGCATCGAACTGGGTGAATGCTGGAACTTATCAGAAATTTCTACTAGCCAAGAAAACATGAGACTGTGCCACTGAGCCCCACAGGGCACCTACTACATTAGGCCCCCATCCCAAGACTAGGAGACACAGCAGATCTGCCTAATGAACAGAAACGAAGACAGGCAGCAAAAATGGGGAGACAAGGAATTATGCCCCAAATGAAAGAACAGGAGAAATTCCCAGAAAAAGAACGAAATGAAATGGAGGCAAGCCATCTACCAGATACAGGGTTCAAGACAATGGTTATAAGGATGCTTAAGGAACTTAGGAGAAGAATAGAGGAACTCAGTGAGAATTTAGACAAAGAGTAAAAGCATTTAAAAAGTACAGAAGACTATTTAAAAACAGTCAGAAATGAAGAATACAGTATCAGAAGTGAAGAGCACAATGAAAGGAATAAACAGTAGGTTGGATGAAGCAGAGGATCAAATTGGTGATTTGGAAGACGAGGTAGGAAAAATACACCCAAGCAGAGCAGGGAAAAAAGGCATTTTAAAAATGAGAATAGTGTAAGGGGCCTCTGGGACAACATTAAACATAACAACATCTGCATCACAGGGAAAGAAGGCAGGGAAGGAGGGTGGGGGGGAGGAAAAGAGAGAGCAAGGGGTCAAGAACCTATTTGAAGAAATAATGGCTGAAACCTTTCCTAACTTTGTGAATGAAAAAGAACAAGTCCCAGAGAAGTGCAGAGTCGCAACCAAGATGGACTCAAAGAGGCCCACATCAAGACACATAATTAAAATGGCAAAATTTAAACAACAAAGAAAATGTTAAAAGCAGCAAGAGAAAGACAGCTACCTGCAAGGGAGCTCCCATAAGACTGTCCGCCGATTTCTCAACAGAAACATTTCAGGCTAGACGGGCCTGGCACAAAATATGCAAAGTGATAAAAAGCACGCACCTAAAACCAAGGCTACTCTACCCAGCAAAGCTGTCAGTTAAAACTGAAGAAGGAATCTAAAGGGGTTCATTACCACCAAGCTGGTATTACAAGAAATGTTAAAGGGACTTCCCTAAGTAGAAGAAAGAAAAAAGAACAATGTCAATACGTATAATAAAATGGCAATAAATAGGTACCTATCAACGGTCACTTTAAATGTGAATGAATCAAACAGACAGGGTTGCTGAATCGCTAAGAAAACAAGACCCATATCCACGCTGCCCATACGAGATCAAAAGACACAGACTCAAAGTAAAGGGTAACAAAAGACACTCAATGCAAACGGAAATGAAGATGAGCAGGAGCAGCTGGCCGTACTCCCGACAACACCAGACAAACAGGCCATAACGCGAAGGCCGTAGGGGCGCACGGCGCAGTGCGCAGAAGTTCTGTTGAGTTGTGCACTCGGAACCTGTGTGGTTTCACGAACCGGTGTCACCCCAGTAAAGTCAACCAAAAGGCTGTAATAAGAGACAAAGAAGGACATCACGTAAGGATAAAGGGATCAGTACAACGATAGGACGTAACCCTTGTAAACATTTCTGCTCCCAATACAGAAGCTCTTAAATGTGCGAAATACATTTTGGTGGACATAAGGGAGAGACGGACAGCAACGAAGTCCCAGCCGGGGACTTCAACGCCCCATTGACTTCAATGGACAGACCCTTCCAGACAGAAGATCAACAGGGACGCAGCAACCTGAAATGACACACCAGCCCAGGTGGGCTCCGTGGAGGCTTCGGAGCATTTCGCCCAAAGCAGCACACTAGGCATTCTTGTTAAGGGCACGTGGGATATTTTCCACGACGGACACCACGCTAGGCCACAAGACAAGCCTCAGCACATTTAAGCAGACTGCAATCACACCGAGCGTCTCCTCCGACCGCAGTGGCACGAAGCCAGAAGTCAAGCACAGGAGAAACTGAAACGCACACACGGGCAGAGAAGCGTGGGTCCCGAGCTCTCACATCTCACGGCTTCCCCGCTGTGCTGTTCAGTTCACACCACTCACTCGACATCCAGGTCTCACTTCTCTTTGTCCCTTTTTACTAATTCAAAAAGAATTTAAAGTGTTAGCATGAACAAATATTTAACTGGGCACGCGCTGTCTTAGGAGGAGTTTTCCGGGCACACCTTGGACCATAAAGCTGCAGACGTTTTCACAAGCAGAGGCTGCAGGGCATGGGGGAGAAGGACCGGAGGCTTCGACAAACCACTGTGCATTTACTGTTTGGTGTTTGCTGGGCGAAATCACTTTCAGTGTCTCCTGTTACTAACGTAACTCGAGTCCTTTTTTTTCCAGAGTTGAAGGCACTTAGCAATGGGCGTGGGAGGGAACAAAAAGGTGGGGTGCCTGCACCGAAAGGTGAGCCCCGGAACGCTGTGCATTAGACGGGGAGGAGGACACTGGGATGTGGAAGGAGCACACCCGTTAGATTCCGCAGCCGTCAGACTGTTTCAGAAAGGAGGCACCTGCTGTGGGGACTCTCAAGAAGAATGAACAGGGAGCATTTGAAGGACACCTTCAAGAAAGCACCCAGGCACCCGATTAAAAGTACCTAAGAAACAGTGCATGGAAGCCCTGCTCTGTTCCCAGGAGCACTGTCACGGAGGCTGCGCCTGCCGGGGGTCCCCACGGGGTCATGCGGGGGGGGGTGCACGTGTGTCCCTGTGACTCTGTAGTGTTTGTGGCAGTTTCGGTTTCATGCATCCTTCAAGTATACACCAGAGAGACAGTCGGTCGTGTGTTACCCCGTGTTTTGCCGAACATTTTTACCCTCCCGGTGGGAGGATTTTGCTTCTCCCTTTGCTGGATTCTAAACTGTCTGGAGTAAGAAAACCACCACCTTGAGTGACGCGCTCTCTGATCTAAGACGACACAAAGCGTGCGTGAAGCTCAGCTCACACGCCTCTCCGGGAATGTGTGGATTGTGGGGTGTGAGGCGCACAGAGGAGTAGCACAGCCTCCTCGGCCACGGCTGGGCCGTGCACGCTGTGTGTGTGTGTGCGCATGCTCATGACGGGGGGCCCGGGAGCAACTCTCATCCGCACCAGGGGCCCGAGGACGGGACGGGGCAATTCCCACTGCACGCCTGACACAAGGGATGCTCCAGAGGTGCTGGTTCCTTCCCCCGCTTGCACCCTAAGTTTGTCTGTCCTTGCACAGGGGTAGCTTCTCCCCTAGAGGAGCCAAGGGAGGTGCCCAGGCAGAACTCTGGGACCAGCAGAGCTCCCTCCAAGGCCCTTGAGGTCAGCCCCCTGCCTTCTTTGTCTTGCGGGGGCTCTCAGACACTTGGGTGAACACGGCTGAGAGGCACTGTGATGCTTTTCGTTTCACGGATTAGCAGGCACCAAAATCAACATGGGGGGAAAGCACTTTCTCCAAAGTAAAAAACACCCTTAACAGGGGTGGGGGTAAGTCCAGACTGGGACCCACGGCTGTGGACCTGGATCCTGGTTCGGGCATCACCTGCAGACAGAGGGGCACCTGTCGCAGCCTGGAGCTGGAGGTCTAGGGCTTTTCCTCCGGCTGGCCTGGGCACTGGCTTGAAGGCCACGGAGTGGGGAAGGGGCTTTCTTTTTTAAAGAGACTGCTTCTTTGGAGCAGTTCTACGTGTACAGCACAATCGAATCGAGAGGGAGACTCAGAGGCGTCCCATGAAACCCGACCTCGCACCTGCATACCCTCTCTGGTTATCAACGTGCACCACCGGAGCGCTGTACCTGTCACCGTTAAGGGACTTACACTGGCACATCGTGATCACACAGGCCATAGTTCACTCTTGCCCTTGGACATCCCGTCAGTTTGGACAAATGCATAAATGACATGCATCCACCATCACGACACCACAGAGGAATTTCACTGCCCTAGAACTCCTTTATGTCCTGCCTCTTCGTCCTCCCTGCCCCACTAGCTTTTGGTGACCACTGATCTTTTGAGTGCCTGCCCCCACAGTTTTGCTTTTCCCAGAATTTCTTACGGCTGGAACCACACAGTATGCAGCCCTTTCAGATCGGTTTCTTTCACTAACAACAGTATGCATTTAAATTTCCTCACATCTTTTCACGGCTCGGTAGTGCCTTTTTCGGTGCTGAATAATATTCCGTTGCCTCAACCTACCACACTTTATTCATTCGCCTACTGAACGACAGACATCTTGGTTGCCTGCAAATTTTGGCAATTCTGAACAAAGCTGATAGAAACGTACACATGCAGGTGTTTGTGCGGATTTTCAAGCCCTCTGTGTGAGTACCGAGGCGTGCAGTTGGTGGTAAGAGTGTGTTTAGTTCTGTAAGAAAGGGCCAAGCTGTATTCCCGAGCGTCGGCACTGTTTCTCATTCCCACCGGCAATAAACGAGAGATACCACTGGTCCCCGTTCTCATCAGCACGTGCTGTTGTCGGAGTTCTGAATTTTGGCCACTCCAGGAGGTGCATCCTGGTACCATGTCCTTTAGAAGGAGAATTCTGCAGGTAAAGTTTCCCTTTCTTTTTCTCCTAGAGAGGATTTCAGGCGCAAATTTGTTATCTCTGTGGCTCTGACCATGGTGCTGAATCCCCTGACCGTGCAAGTCCAACCCTTACCACAGCAGCAGATGCCACCTCTCGACGTTGCGGGAAGTGTCAGCAGTGATGCCGGGAAGAAC
>PVKM010044089.1:0-12332 GCA_004027735.1 Carollia perspicillata | reverse complement strand
TGGCCTGTGGCTGGAAGCTGAGCTGACCTGCAGGCCGAGAAAACCTTTGCTATTATCACTGGCCTCAACCAGGGCTGTGCTGAACTTCAAGGGGCAAGACACAGTTTGAGAACCTTCCCCAAAATATGGGCTGCTAAATGGAGAAGGGGGGAATGAATCACAGACAGGAAGACAAAGTCCTCAGAAAGCTAAGACATTCTTGTGTGCCTCAGTACGAACATGCATTTCGATTCAGAAAGGGGAGATTCTGCAAGGTAAGACTCAGTCTTTGCCAGCCAAGGAATCTGCATGCCAGCTTCAAGCTTTTCTCAATTGAAACCAAGGAAGAACTGAACGCATTTTCTTTAACGCTTGTGTTTTGCTGTGATGAAGATTCCAGTTACCAAAACCAAACTGTGTTTCGTAGAGAAGGGATTAATTACTCTTAGAAGGCCTTCCTCATTACCTATAATTATGACTAACCAGGATAAGAGCATTTTCACATCAAAATTTGAGCCCAGATAAACATATAAACATGATGCAATGCAAGTTTTGATCTGAGCATATAAATGCTCGCCTGTGTGGCTCACGGTAGACACAAAATCGTCTTTGTACAGGCAAAGGGAGCCACGTGCCTAGCCAGCCACCACTGTGCCATCCTTTCAGCGTCTTTTCCTGTTCAAGTGATTGTTTTCTCTTTAGTTCTCCAAACTGCACTCAAATCTGTTCCCTCCCTCCCTCCCTTTCTGCCTACCTGAGTCTTTTTCATTGTTTTTTTTCCTCTTCAGCCCAAGCAGCACCTAGAACACGGCAGGTACCCAACAATCAGCAAATTCTCCAGGAGCATGTGTTACTGACAGCTGGCTCCTTTTTCCTGGCACACTCCACCCCATATTCTCCCAACTGTACGAACAAGTGCCTATTGAAGACACTGACTGGTCTCCAACCAAGCCAATTTCTTTCACTCCAGTTATGCTCATCAGCTCAATACAATAGGCCGCTGACTGGAAAACACAGGGGAAGACATTTCCTGACACAGTAGCCACTGCACACACTTCCTGTGATTGGACACAATGACTCAGGTGGAGGTGGTGTTTTCTTCCTGAAGACAAGAAGTACAGTGGCATGCCTTGACTAACTGAAGAAATACTTTCACAGTTAACAAACATTCAAGCCAGAAGCTGTGAGTCCTCACTGTTTGGGAATGAGTGATGAACAGACAGCGATGAACAGAGTGATGAACAGCATTTTATGTCTGAAAAGAAGGAACTATTTCCAGCAGTTATTAAAGGCTTTGATCTTACTCATTACAGTTGGGATGATAATCAAGGAGAATTAAATTCATCTCCCATATCGCTCTTAGATTCAGGCAGGACAGAGCCAGCCAAATCACACGCCTCAGAGAGGAACTCCTTCCCCATGTTGTGGGAGAGCAGAGAGCACTCACCATTGTCTTACCCACACTGAGGACTGGGCTGGCGTGAAGAATCCAAACCACCCCATACCCAAATGTTCTGCCTGGCGGTGAAATACTGGACATTTTATCTGATTTTTGGAGACCAGAATGATTTCTAAGACTAAACTAATAACTTTTCCAAATTCATTTGATAAATGTTCACTAAACACCTACTATATGCAAAGCACTTAGTTTTAGGCTCTGGGGTATAGCAGTAACAGAACAAAAATGTCCTTACACTACTTACCATCTAGTAAACAAACAACCAAAGAAGCAAAAAACCCAAGACAATATTGACCTCAGCAACCCTCAGAAGTTTCTAGTTAATTTCAATTAAACGAAAGAACAAACTTTAGAGCTGGTCCCTTGATCCAATGAAATCTTCAAGGAAAAAGGCTATCTCTGCTATTTCCTAGCTTGTATTTTTAGTTAAAAGTGAACCAAACATCTTTTAATACCTATTTCTGCATAGAATCCTTAAAATGTAATTGCAAGTAGCAAATACCAACACTTGAGCCCTTGTTTCCAAGCACCAGGAGAAGTTAAAGCTCGGGCAAGTATTTCTGTGTGTGACAGCAGTGAGACACCTGTGTCCCCACAAAGGGTGTAAAAAAGCTTTCCCTGTCACCCAGGTCTGCCCCTTGGCGCTTAACCCCCTGCGGTTTCCTCTGCCACCTCATGGGGTGCTCTGGAGAAAACAAAAAGACCGTAAGAAGAGCTAGTTTTCAAAACTGGAAGGGGAGTCGTAAAAATAACTTCTCATACAACGCCAATAAAAAAATAACAGTACTTCACAGGATACAAAGAAAAAAATCAATGAACATCTTTAATATCTCATAAACTGCTGATGGAAAAAGAGGAAAATCATAGCTCTTAGAACTAATGTTACATGATTTGAATACAATGAAATTCACTTTGCAAAATCTTGAAAACAGCCAACTTTGAAAACAGCCAACTTTAAAAACAGATGAATGAATTGGGGGAAAATGGCATATAAATTCTTCTTATTTGAAAAAGGATTCATCATCTATCATCTAAATGAAGATTCATCTTACAACCCCTTTACATCAGTTCTGAAATGAGGCAAATTAGCAGGGAGATAACTCCAAATACAAAAATTGGATTCATAACCAACTTTGGGAGACTAGGCACCCACAGAGCAACTTTTCCAGGGGTGCTGACAGAAACGCTCGATTCCTGAACTGTATCCTTCCTGAACGAGGCACTTCCTACCCCTACCCCTGCTCGTCCACATTCTAACCTGGTGACCAGCACACAGCAGTCGCTCAGGAAGTCTGATGAAACGCTGAGTGCCCGTGACAGGGTTAACATCTCTGGCGCTGCAACACGGGGTTCTTTCCAGCTGCTGATTCACACTCTCTTCTGAGTTCCCTGTCTTCCAAAGACAGTAAACCGAGCATCTGTCTCAGTTGGCTTCTCACTTTTCATCACTTCTTCTCAAGTCAACACCAATAGCCGGGTGGGCCCCAGCAGAACCCATCCATGGGAAGTTGCATAGAGGAGTCAATACCTGGCTTGAATAAAGCCGAACCTACCTGGCTCAGCAGGTGACCAGAGGAGGTTGTGCCACCACAGCCTCAGATTCCATTTCTTATCTCTTCTCCCTCCCCTGGAGGCACCCAGGGCTGCCTCCTACTTCAGGGACCCTGTTCCTTTCTCTGTACGGAGCCAGGTCCTCAGCAGCATTAACTGAGGGAGTGAAGAGATTTAGCAGGTGCCCTCCCCTCAGGTGTTCACAGAGTCCCAGCCTCTTGCTATTTTGGTGAACTTCTGCCCCCTTTTCTCATTGGCCTCTCACCAAACCCCAGGGAATTATGAGAAAGTGCTCCATAAACTGCAGTGCACTCTACAAATGAGGGCATTCGGGTTATTCTGATAGAAGCACACCACTCTCAAACTCCCCTTGCTTCTCTCATTCCCAGTGTTGGTACTCATGTGCCCAGGAGAGCTGGCACCTGGTTTTCCTGGGTGAATGAACCCAGCTTCACCTGATGAGTCACCAGAAGGTGATCACTTAGAAGGCACTGCATGGAGCCCACACTGAACCAGGAGAGAAGCTACTATACTAAATCCTCCGTGGATTCTGGCTAAAGACCTATTTCAGGATAATTTCAGAAGCTGAGAAGTACGACTAGCAAACCAATGGAGTATTCTTCATTTAAGAGCATCTTGATAACTGTGCTTAATTCAGAGTACTTTTGTTCTTTGGAGGAAAATACAAAATTTTTAATATTTAAGCAAGATACCTGTGTAAATGCAAACACCTTTATTCACTAATGTCTACAAGCAAAGCAAAAGGCCTTGCTTTCTTAGATAACAGTAATTTTAAAAATGTATAAATTTGAATATATCCCCTGGATTTTCTAACTTGATAGCTCTTGCCCACCCCTACTTGCACAACAGAGAAGAGGAGGGGAGGAACAGTGAGCTGAGGACTGGAAATCAGGGTGTGAATCCCAGCAGTAGCTTGGGCAAGTTGTCAAAGGCAGGTGTCGGGCCAGTCATCTAAAGTCACTTAACCTCTCTGGTCAGTACCTCAGGCATGAGCCAGCTGAGAGAAGTTGACAGGCAGTTAGGCAAGACTTTCCAAATCTAAGATTCACTTCATTATGGCAGTAAAACAGAACTATCACAGAGAGAAGGTAAGGAGAAACAACAACAAAAAAAAGCCAATAGAGGCTGAATTTTTAAAAGGTATCTCAACAAATCTTGCATTTTCTTTGGGTCACAATTCTTTTTTTTACTATCTCCAAAGCCTTTATTTTTTATTTTTTACTGTATTTTATTGATTATGCTACTACAGTTGTACTGATTTCCCCCCTTTGCCTCTCTCCATCCAGCACCCCCTATTCCCTCAGGCAATCCCTACACCATTATTCACGTCCATGGGCCCTGTGCATAAGTCCTTTGGCTACTCTATTTCCTATGCTGTTCTGTAACTACCTATTTGTACTTCTTAACTCCCTCTCCTCCTCCCCCTCCCTCCTCCCATCTGGCAACTTCTGTTAACTAACTTTTCTAAGAGTCTCTCTTTATCTTTAACCTTTAGCCTTTTAATTATGATGTGTTTTGGAGTGGGCCTCTTTGCATCCATAATGTTTGGGACTCTCTGTGCTTCCTGGATTTGCATGTCTGTTTCCTTCACCAAATTAAGGAAGCTTTCTTTCACTATTTTTTCAGATAGATGTCCAATTTCTTGCTCTTTCTCTTCCCCTTCTGGTACCCCTGTGAGGCAAATATTGGACCTCTTAAAGTTGTCCCAGAGGTTGTTTATGCTATCCTCATTTTCTTGGGTTCTTTTTCCTTCTTGTTGTTCTGTGTGGTTATTTTTTGCTTCTTTATGTTCCAAATCATTGATTTGATTCTGGGCTTCATCCACTCCACTGTTGTTTTCCTATAAATTGTTATTTATTTCAGTTAGCGTAACCTTAGTTTCTGACTGGGTCTTTTTTATGCTACTGAGGTCCTCACTCAGCTCCTTGAGCATGCTTATAAACAATGTTTTGAACTCTGTATCTGATAGATTTCTTATCTCCATTTTGTTTAGCTCTTTCTGGAGTTTTGATCTGTTCCTTCATTTAGGTCACGTTTCTTTGTCTCCTTGTTTTGGCAGCCTCCCTGTGTTTGTTTCTATGTATTAGGTAGACCTGCTTTGACTCTGTGTCTTGGTTGTGTGGCTTAATGTAGTAGGTGTCCTGTAGGGTCCAGTGGCACAGCCTCCCCTATCACCCAAGCTGGGTACTCAAAGTGTACCCTTTGTGTGGGCTGAGTACACCCCGTTCTTGTACTTGAGCCTTGGTTGCTGTTGGCAGATCAATGGGAGGGACTTACCCAGGCCAGTCAGCTGCTAAGGGCTGGCTAGGGTCATAATTTTTAAGTTAGATGGCAAAGTCCATAGCATTTTATAACTGGACGGCTTACAATCCAAAAATAATGAGTCTATGACTTTACCTGTGTTAAAACCCACCTCTACAGCGACACTTTATCCCATTTCTTTCTTTTTCTATCTTACTGCAGAAAGCTTTGTTTATACTTTCATTACCCCCAGTTAATTAAGGTATGTGGGTTTTGAGACATAATGTTATTTCATGAAATTTACTATGAATGGAGGGTATGACACAGCCAAGTAGGAGCCTGTCCATTTCCTATAGGTATATGTAGGCCTTGGCATGTAACCGAATGAGGAGACTATAATTGCCTCCAAGGAATTCCATTCATGCCATAAACTCGAGGATCAAAGCTTATGTTTCCGCTACACAGAGGCAGAGCTCTGGCCCATAATTCATATACTGGATAAATAGTATTGTAGTGATCCTCTACTTATTATTGCAACTCTGATCTAAATACCTCTGTAAATATGGCATTTATATTTTTAAAGTAAATATGCTTTATAGCAGCAGATAAGAGAAAGTTAGGGCATGGCGCATTTATCAGAAAAGCAGCAGTATTCAGCTTTATTTAATGGGAGGGAACTGTGCAGGGCTCCTCTAACGGTCTAGGTAACAGTGAGTAAGAGAGACTTCAATGGCAGGGGGGTTGGGGTACGTGGTAGATATCAGGATGAAAAGTATTTATAGTACATGGAACTCTTCTTAGTGATTTTGAAAATCTCAGCAAATTTGTACACTTATACCTACCACTCAACTGGCTTCTTAAAACAAAATTTTTAGAAATAAGTACTTGTATTCTTTGCACAAAGTTCAAAAGGTACCAAAATAAAACCAGTAGGAAAATTCACCCTTCTACACCTATCCTTCAGCCATCCGATTCTTTTTTTTTTTTTAAGATTTTATTCATTTATTTCCAGACGGAGGAGAAGGGAGGGAGAAAGAAAGGGAGAAAAACATTGATGTGAGAAAAGCACTGATTGGCTGTTTCGAGCATGCCTCCTACTGGGGACCTGGCCCAAAAGCCAGTCATGTGCCCTGACTGTGCCATGGTGGCCATCTGCACCTCGGTCGATGCCCAACCCCCAGAACCACACCAGTGAGGGCAGCCCTCCAATTCTTGATACCAGTTGTTTTTTTAATCGTTCCAGAGTGTTCTAAACAAAAGCAAAACACAATTAGTAATGGTCTTTATATGCTCTTTTCACCTGGAGATTGTTGCATATCCACACACAAAGAGCTGTATCATTCTTTTCGACAGTGGTATAATATTCAATTTTATGAATGTAGCATAATTAATTCAACTAGTGCCCCACTGAGCAGCATATGATGTTTGTAACCTGCAGCTATTTCCAGAAAACCAAAAACGTTGGAATGCACGTCTGTCTGTCCATCTCACTTTACACACATCCGAGTGCATTGTGGAAGATCAGCTCATAGAAGTGGAATGGCTGGGTCAGGGGACTATACCTCAGTGATGTCAACACACAAATACAGTGTTGTTTCCCCACACATCTGAAAACCCAGTTATCGAATTTTGATTTCTGCCCATTGACAGGTAAAAAATACAATCTTATTTGCATTTTAATTATGAATGAGATTGATCATTTTTCATATGTTAAAGAACCAACTCCATGTCAACCACCCTGGAAAACTCCACAGAATCCTTCCCTGCATTTATTCAGTGTTCTCTCAGGTGACTCCAGGTTTGATTAACTTCCTTCAATTCATTTATTTGACAACCCTCTGCTGAGCACTCACAATGCTGGACACTAGAGAGACAGGTGAAAAGTGCATTCCCCACCATGAGGAGCTCACGTCTGAACACCGCCAAGCAAGCAGTCAGCTCGCCCTGCGTGCCGTGCTGTTATGACACAGGCCTGTGCCACACTGGAGGGTAGCGGGTGGCCAGACAGACAGGAGGAAAACCAGGCAGGGCCCCCAGGGAAGGCAATGCCTCAGCTGAGTCCTGGGCAGGAGGAGGCAGAATGGGCCAGGTGAACAGAGGTAAGGGCTGAGAGCACAGAGGAGTCCAGACAGGCCTCTTCTAAGTCAAGAGGATGAGGTGCACAAGGACATGGTGCCAGGGCACCTGGTTGGGGAGGAGGGGAGATGCTTCCAGGGAAGGTCAAGGGAGCAGACTGGAAAGGCCAGCAGAAGCGACATTAGGAAGGTGAGAGTCCTTTCGCCAGGCCCTGAACAGAATCAGTGAGCCCCACCAGGGTCACTGAAACATTGGGAGACATGTACACATAGCCCAGCATTCACTTTCCCTTCAGAAGCTCTTCTATGGACTTCTCTCCTCAGAGAAGAGCACCCTGTAGCTCTGAATATGTGGGTGCAAGTATAATTCTGCCTGATGGCTGTGTGCACCCCACCACTGGGGCAGTCTACTTATAATCCCTCACCTCCCTTCCACACAGGGCTGCCAAGGCCACTTCACCAACACATTAAGTGCCCCTTTATCTTAAAGCATCTCACCAACTACTATTACAATACTTTTCTGTTCCCAGAAGGTATTTACCACACCTTGAGTGCAACAGACAGATTTATTAAAAATACTAAGAGA
The DNA here is from genome assembly GCA_004027735.1 of Carollia perspicillata. Taxonomy (NCBI): domain Eukaryota; kingdom Metazoa; phylum Chordata; class Mammalia; order Chiroptera; family Phyllostomidae; genus Carollia; species Carollia perspicillata. Next base: position 4,420 of record PVKM010044089.1, on the reverse strand, counting down.
GTTTTAGGTTAGTGGAAGACATGACTGAATGACCGGGTTGTTTTCAAACAAATATACTAGAACTTTTATTTTTTAAATCTGCCTGAAAAATGCCTCCAAAGTAATGCCCTGTTTACTCACTGCAATGATGATTCCTCTGCCTAACATATTTTTGGAATTCTCTTATTGATATTTTCTGCCACATCTATCCAATCAACACCGATTCAACTGATTTGCCTTTACTCTGTAGTACAATCTTACGAATATGCTCGGTGCTGAAACAGAACATGCCTCTCTTCCTCCTCCCTCCTCTTTCTATAACCAACAGAAACAAAATAAAACTCAGAGGCCCCCTGATGCTTCTGCTAACAGCAAAGAACATGGCTCCCTGGGGAAGTGGCTGCCTTGTTCACCTCTTTAGGTGCCAGGACTGCTGGGCTGGCTGCCATGCCCATGTTACCAACCTCTTGCCATAAAGGGCTCACCCCCATTTCCCTTCAGGGAGGTTTAAGAGGTGCAGTATAACACTCTGGGCTGTCCCGAGCTCCCTGCTCTGGTTAGGAGAGGGCATTTCCTCATGGTGGGACATGGTGGGGGGGCAACCACATCAGTGATCAGATTGGGGTCTGGGGGCAGTCTTCATTTCCAGGTCCTGTCTGGTTAACGTCAGTTGCCAGAATCCAAATTTCATGTTAACAGAGGGGAGCCTGCCCAGCTTGGCAGGGTCAAGCCCCAAGCTAGTGCCTTGTTTGTTGCATTTATCACAACCCTCTGTTTCAATCTCTGCTGCCCAGTCAGACTCTGCAGCCCTGTGATTCGCTCATCCCACTATCTAGCACTTTGCATGCTCCAGGGATGATTATACACAGTCAACAGATTGCAGGAGTGGCTGCTCTCTAAGCTCATGCAATCAGGCCCTCAATTCAACCCACTTTGGTTGGGCCATATCATCTGAACATGAAGGGACTACTCTCTCTCTGACCAGGGTCCTTGCAGCCCTTTGATGGAGACAGAGCTCTGACAGAAAGCTCCTTCCCGGACGGTTTGATAATGCTCACCCCACAGTCTATTGGGAGGTCATGGGCAGAAAGTCAGGCCAGGTATCAGGACTGCTGGTGTGGGGCCACACTTGGGTGTGTGACGGTGGCAGGTTACTTCATGTCTCCGGGGCCAGAGGGCCTCTTTCTACAGCCCTCCTCAGTGTGGAGAATTCTCCAGTCCTGCTGGCTGGCTGTCTTCCGTCAAGGACAGAGCCGATGCCTATTCCTCCCGCAGAAATATGTACCAGAACTAACTTGTCCAGGCACAAACAACAAAAAGAAAACCTCCGAAGAAGGCTTTCTGTGCTATGAGTGGTTTATTCTGAGAATAAAATGCAGAGAAGTTTTAGAAATCTTCATTCAATGACACAGACAGACAGACAGACAGACAGACATACTTTGATCTGTGAGCCAAGAAAAGCAGCCTGAAAAGGCTGGAAGAAAAGAACCCCATGGCTAAGAATCTGTGAAAACATCTATAAACAGAAGGTCTAAGGGAAGACTGAATGGGCAGGAGGAGAGGAGGTGGAGAGTGAGCTCTGAAACTTTGAAATGGCAGAGAACTGACTGGCCAAAGGGCAAACGGTGCCCAATGCGACTGCAGGAGGTGACGGAGGAACCCCAGCGGCACCTGGAGTCAACAGAGGGCAAGGAGACCCATTTGTGCCCCAGGCCCGTGCCAGTGGGGACAGCCTAGAGTTTTTTGGATGTGATGCGGGGACCACCAAGATTCATTGGAATTTACAAGGTAAAAAACCCTGGTCTTGGGTGGCAGAGAGAAGGCAGTGAGAATGAACAGGAATGACATTTTCCATCCCCTTCACCGACGGTTTCGTACAAGCTGCAAATGCAAAGGGCAGAAGCCCACCCACCACCCCAGTCTCCACCTTCCAGCAACTCAGGCTGGGAGGCCAGGGCGACAGGACACCACGACCTGCCGCCCAGCATACTGCCAATGATGAACGCTGGGGCAGACTCCACGAGTACAGAGCATTTTACACACATTATCTCATTTAATTCTCACACTGGTCACCGGCCAGAAGAGAATTTAGGAAACTTGTCTGTGTTGGGACAGTTACTGCGTTGGATGCTTTCCGAACACCAATTGCAGTGTCTAAAAGAGCCCCACAGTGGCTTCCTCCTGGCCCAGACAATCAACACCTGACTCCTACTTGCCCTGTCAATGAAAGGGGATTAAGCACTGTTTCTACTTTGCACGTGAGGAACTTAAGGTGTGCCAGGAGTTAGAACACAGGCCTGCCTCACACCCAAATCACTAGTCCTTTCATCCTGGCCGTGCATTTAGGGGGCACGGGAGACACAGAGTTTCATGTAATGGCTCCAAGAGGCAAGCAAACACAGCATTTTTCAAAAATGCACCACAACGACTTGTTTTCTTAATATTTCTCTTTACACCAAAAAAAAGTTCTCGGTCTGGGGCTGGACAGTCTTTAATACTTCTGCAATACCAATCTTCCTCCCTCTTTTAATTTATTTTACTTTTTTAGAAAGAGGAAGGGAGGGAAAGAGGAGAGAAACATTGATGTGAGAAACACTGATTGGTCACGCCCCAAATGGGGAGAGAACCCACAACCCCGGGAGCATGCCCTCAACTGGGAATCAAACCTACGAGCTTTCAGGGGACGATGCTGCAACCAACTGAACCCCGCCGGCCACAGCTTTCCTCCTTCTTTTTTCTTCTTTTAAAGAAAGGTGATGGGCTTAGAACCTTCCAAGTAGCAACAGTAGCTAGGATTTAATAACTTTGTTTTCAGTGTATTTTATTTTTATGGTTACTTTCTATTTATTGCAAATGCTACTGGCTTTCCATTTATATAATGATACAAATTTTCTTTTTAATTTATTAGGCTAAAGTTTTTCAAGGGGGATCATTTTTGAAAAGAGAATATTAAGTAGCTAACAGTGCAGGCAGTAGAGAGCACACATGCAGAAAACATGAGAGTAGTACACGTGTGGCTGAGATCTGGAAATGCTGCTCTGTTGTACCGGCCTTCGGAACACAAGTGCTTTTGCCAAGCTTTGAACCAGTGCTTTGTGGGTAGAGCAAATGGGACACGTAATGTTCTCTAGAACCCTCAAATCTGAAGCTGCAAGGTTCCTGGCTGGGCACGTCCCAAACATGATCTCCTGCCTGGGCTACAATAATGAACATCGTATAATCAGGCTAGCTGTCAGTTACATGAACAGGCATCAGGAGTGGATATTACCAGGTGTGTGACCCAGGTGAGGTCGGCAAACTATGGCCCGTGGGCTACATCCAGCCCAAAGCCTACTTTTGCAAACAAAGTTTTAATGAAACACTCATTTGTTTACATATTGTCTACAGCCACTTTCCCACTACAACACCAGGGTTGAGTAGTTGTAACAGAAGACATATGGGCCACAAAGCCTAAGATATTTACTAATTGACCCTTAACAAAAAAAAAAATGCTGACATTTGCACTAGGAGGACAGGCACTGAAATTGAGAAGATCAGTGCCAACGAAGAATGAGAATGTAGTTTGGCTGGAGCAATAACTTTGGCAGAAAGTAAGTGAGAAACTCCCTCCTAGAAATAGGCAGATGTATAGAATGAAGAGTGGAAAACTGAGAGCAAAGTCTATGACCAAAACTTGAGAGCCCTAGCTGATATAGCTCAGTGGATTAAGCACAGACCTGTGAACCAAAGGGTCACTGGTTCAATTCCCAGTCAGGGCACATGCCTGGGTTGCAGGCCAGGTCCCCTGTAGGGGGCAGGTGAGAGGCAACTACACACTGATGTTTCTTTCCCTCTCTTCCCCTGTCTCTAAAAATCAATAAATAAAATGTTTAAAAAAAAAAAAAGCAACACCCTAGCTGGTGTGGCTCAGTAGATTGAGCGCTGGTGTACAAACCAAACCAAAGGGCTGCCGGTTCACTTCCCAGTCAGGGCACACGCCTGGGTTGCGGGCCAGGTCCCTGGTGGGGGATGCACAAGAGGCAACCACATATGGATGTTTCTTTCCCCCCCTTTCTCCCTCCCCTTCTGTTCAATGAAATCTTTAAAAACACAAAACTTGAGAAACAAAAGATGAACGAGCGGTGGTATAACACACAGATACGGTCTTACATCTTTAGAGTCAAAAGCCACCCCTTTGGTGGGCTGTTCTGGGCTTCCCAGACCTTCCCAGCAAGATGCCCTTTGCAGTTTAAAGAAGCCATGTCCTTGAGAAGCTGGGGGCCCCAACTGTGCCTCCAGGTAGTACTCAGTGTAGGCCATGATGGGATCCTGATGGTCAGAGCTGACCCTGGGTGGGGAGAAGAAAGAACAGACTGTGCCTACACAATGGCAAACAGGGCACACCTAATGGGGTGACAGGCGAATACTGAGTCAGGACAACTGCAGAGGCCTTATCTAACAG
>PVKM010044088.1:0-12594 GCA_004027735.1 Carollia perspicillata | reverse complement strand
GAAAAAGAACAAGAAAATAAAACAAGAAAAAGTAATCTAAATTATTAAAATATTCAAACAAAAGAATAGTTTTAACAAATGTAGCTTTATCCTTTCAATCATGTACACTGGTTTGCTACAGATAATGAAGGTTTCCATGCCATTATTATCCAAGTAGATAACAATAATTCATTACCAATAAACTATTCATAAGCAGTGGCAAAAAGGATGTCATTAAAAGTTTGAAACCATTTTTCTTAATTAGTTTAACATTCCCACTTTCTTATACATTATTAATTTGATTATCAAATTCTTTTTCTTTGAGCAATAGTAGAAATTTATATTCCTACTTCAAATATAACCTTTTTTGAACTAGAAGAGTCCAAAACAATGAAGTTTAATTGGATCCAGCTTTTATCTTTAAATTAGACATTTTATCTTTAACTTCTAAATACTTTCTAAACTGTGAAAGTTGCAACTTCCTATGGAAAATCACTTACTGTGATCTTTTAATTCTATCCTTGACACTTTGAAGATAACATTAAAGTCAGAAAGATGTTTCAAAGACTGCTCAAAGTTGCAGGAAAAAAAAAATGTGCATAAACAATGATTCTATAGGCTGGGGAACTTGCCAGTGAAATTCAGGTCCATTTGTAACTTCACAGGAAAAATGACCTTAAAAAATGTTATTGCTAACAGACAATTATGCTTAAGTATTTCCAGGACACCCAACAACTACATGTAAATATGTAGAAATTCCTTATAAAGCATGGTGATTGTGAAAAAGCACTTAGTATAGTGCTTTTACTTATTTTTATAGGCATTTACTAAGAACATAATTTCTATTAATATTTACATGCTTGTTATTTGACTACATGTAGATTTAATAAAATTTCCTTGTAATAATTACTGCAGTGCCCTCTGCTGATTAAATAATTGTAAGTAACACAGAAAATCTTTGAAACACCATCTAATGGCTATTAATAATGTTGTAAAGCTATTAAGATAGGACATGGTCAGAGGAGAGGTTCTCAAACTTTAATGTGCATAGGAATCTTCCAGAGGTCTGGATCAACACTGATTCCTGGGCTCTATCCAGAGATTTAGATTTCAAAATTTGTATTTTCAACAAATGCCAGGTTATGCTTACAATGCTGGTCAGAAAACCACACTTTGGAAAACACACTGCAGATGGAAGTAATAGGGTAGGTTCATGATAATGTGCATTACTTGATCTCATCTTCATGATCACCTTACATTCAACTTTGTAAACAGACTGAAAAAATGTTAGGATCCTTCATAAAATCAAAATGTAGGCCTAATGTAAAAATAAGCAGTTTATGCCAATCACTTAAATTTTCCTTATTTAACTCTACCCATTAAACGGCAAACACATTAATATTATTGTACACTTTAAAAAAGGGTTGTAATAAAATAACAATTCAGAGCCTGCCCCTTCAAGCGTCCTATGGTACATAGATGCTACCTTTAACATATTTTTTCTCAGGACTACATAGACATGATATATAAAACTTATATGTATGACTAACTCCCAAGAATGTTCAAGGAATATCAGATATAAATCTACTCCTTTCTCCTCTCATTTAAGAAACAGAGCAGAATGAAAGCTAAGAGTCACATTACTATAAGGGTAATCTTAAATTTATTCTAATTAATTAGAAATTCATTTGCAGATTTTGTTAATTTTATACTAGTTACAAACACCTTTCAATCAACCATAACACATCGATGTCTCATAACAGTGTGACTAAGTAGTTAAGAAGCTGCAACTGAGAAACACGGGAAGTTATCCCAGTTTTAATGGGAAATACAATCTGATGATAATGTATTTTTTTCCATGAAGTTTTAGCCTTCTTAAACATTTACATCTTCTTCCACTCCTGGAAAAAGCAGAAAGCTTTTCAAAATGAATATATTTCATTTTGTTTTTCAGTTAAAGTTGTACAATATTTAAATAAGATTTGGTTATACCAAAAAAAAATCAAAGGAGACAGTATAAATGTAGAGAGAAAGCAAAAATAAAGAAGAGTAAAGGCAGAAGACTATACTTGAAAAACAATAAAAAAATTAAAAAAGAGTAAAAATTTAAGTACTGCAGGCAATTTTATCTTCCATTCCATTCTGTGAACATACAAGTATACTTTCCAATGAGCATGAGATGCCAAGTTAATTCTATTGTTTCTACAGTTCATCTCAACTCCCAAAGGCATCACTGAATGAACATAACACTGTGTTAAGTAAGGTTCTCATGTTTAAAGGCAGGTGTTTCCTGTGTAACATGGTCCCTAAAGCAAGCCAACCAATTCGTCTGACTCAACAAAATTATTTATTTCAATGTTGGAGTAAAAACTAATTGTTGAGCCACTGAGAACATACCTTCTATAATAAACCAGTTATTTTATGAAAAATCTCACCCTGTTTGCTAATATTTAGATCCCAACTCTTGTTAAATAACGAACTTGAGTACACAGCAGTGATTACTCTTTAGCTTTAAAACATTTTCTGTATGTGGTGATTATTCACATTGATTTCCTCCTTTATCTAAAAATTAATTTAATAAATATAAAAAATTATCATACAAAAAATCAGGGAGCTCAGGTAAAAAATGATATTTTATAAGAGATTTCACAAGAATACATATCTCTATATTCTACTTATGTAAATAGTATTACTCTATATCTCACTCCAGGTAAATGTGAAAGAATAGTGATATTTCAATGGATTATTAGCATTTTTATATCTGCAACATGCATTTATTTATTTTTGGCATTGTGTAAAAAACAAAGTTATCTCTTATGGTTGGGTGTTGGTTATATGTGTTTCAACTATATAGGGAAAAATGTTATTCATTCATGCTCCTCAAAAGTTAATATGTAGGCAATGGGGAAATACCCTGTTACTCAAACCTGAAGCAAGATGAAGTTGGAAGATGATCCAATTTGAAACAGTATCGAAAGGCTGTTGTCTGGCCAGTGAACTGGGGAATATATAACCCAGTCTATCTACCCCATGTACTCTGGACTTTTATTTTATTTTTCAATTACAATTGGCATTCAATATTATATTAGGTTAGTAGTGTATATGCAGAAATCTAACAGCTTCCTAAAAAATCTATATGTTGAATTTCCACTGTATTAAAGATTACACATAAATTACTTGGTTTACTAAAAACAGTGCAAGTTTTTAATGTTCACATAATAATATAACTTTAGGCTGTTCTTAAACATCTTAATTGAGAAGAAACAAGTTCCTACTTAGGCTTATAAGTACGAATGGCAAGTGGCTCACTGCAAATTGATTTTAGAAAAGTCGAAAACTCTCCTCCTTTGCCCGGAGATGTGGTAATTCTCACTGCTGGCATCTTTAGAAAGTATCCACATTAGAAACATGAAACTGCCGTGTTTGGTTCTTTTTCTGCAAAACTAGAGTCTCACCACAACAGGTACAAGTGACAAAGTGAGAGAAACAAGAAACAGGTGAGGTAAAGTATATGAAATAAGTGAAAAAATTGCTGAGAAGAGATGGAAAAACCCCACAAAACAGCTCCTTTCTATTTTAATTATTATTATAAGGTGATAACATTCTGTCATCGCGTACCACCCTCAGTTTCAAATTAGGGGCCAGCAAGGGAAGAGGAAAACGAGTACAGTACTTCCTAAAAGCAAAGAAATCCAATCTGTCTCTCGTCTTGAGATAACCTTGACTCAGAAGTTCCACAAGGCAATAATAAAAAAAGTTCAAAAGCAAGAAATCAAATAACAACAAATTTATCTATTTAAAAAGATTAAAAATGTATATACATAAATAAATTGTCCTCTACAGTTTGTTCTTCTAAGGATTTCAGAGCTCCTAACTTCTCACTTTATGATCAGGCCTATTGTTCATCACCTATAATCTAATCATCCTTTATTATTCACATGTTAAGTGAATATCAGGTTTTGTTATGCTTCCAGAAATTTATTTCTCTCAGTTTTCCATTTGTAAAAAGGGGTAATGATATTTGTTACCCTGCTTAAAAACTAAAGTGTTAACACTACACAGAAAGCATTTTTAGTTAACTAAAAGAATGTCACAATACTTACAATGCCACTATTATAATATTATATACCATATAAATTTATAATGCTGTGAAAAAACTTTTATTTTTCTTATTCGTTACATTGGCAAGCTAAACATGAATACTATTATTTAGCTACATAATTCAATAATTAAAGAAATATTCACATCAAAAGTTATTTATGGTACCATTCTTACAAACAACTATATTCTCTATTTAAATAAATATTCCTGTATAACATAATACAGAGGAAATATATTTTATTACTTCTGTTTTTGTGAGAGAAGAAATAGACACAACAATAAATTTTATGACTAATCCAGAGACACACAGTAAGCAAATCAATAGTGAATTTAGGACTTGTAGACTCCAGTTCTGAACTTAATCCATTAATCTTTTATTATGTATTTTTAGTTTATAAGGTACCATCTCCTATTAAAATACAGGAAGGATCTCTTACTCTGTTTAAGTGAGAGAGAACATATGAAATGCTCAGTATCATTCCTAACACAGAGCAAGTACTTCACAAATGTTGGTACTATTATTTGTACTAAAGCACAAATCTAAAGTCACCTATATTGCAGAAAATGCAGTTAAAGATAGTCAAGGCAATTATGAAAACTGACAGTTCTATAGTAAGCAGTGTAGAAGCTCTGAGTATGTCTGTTTTGAGTACGTATGAATTACCAGAGGTTTGAAGAATGAAACATGCCATCAAGAATCTTGAAAACTTAATAAATATTTATTAAGTAACAGTTTTGGAGATACCAGTTACTAGATAAATATATAATCTTGGACATTCCCACAAAACCTCTAAAGTAGATTTGGGGAAGAACCTGAGAAGATTGAAAATATCTTTTGAAGAAAAAAGAACAGCACCTTGTTCTTTTTGCTTTCACTTAAGTCCAAAAGAAAATAGCAATGCAATTATGTAACTGAGCAAAGGTGAACAAAATACAGCTTGTGTCTATAACCACTTGTGGCAAATAAATTGTTTAAATTGGTAATCCACATAAGTTTATATTGATTTTTAATTTCCATAGCAACCATACACTAAAATTGAAAGCTGCAGCCTGGGTCTTTTCTCTTGTCAGGACTGGAATAAGACTCAGGATGATGTAAAATTGGGGATTACAAAGAGTCTATTCAGCTCAATTAATGCTCTGCTGCTCATACTAAACAGATGGATCTTACCATAGTCATTTTAAACCAACCATTTTCATACTTCATAGTAGAAAGATCTACTTTGTAAGAGTCTCTACATATATAAGAATGGATTAAAAAATTCAGTGAGCTATAATCTAACAAGAAATATAAAAGGAAAAATATATTATTTGTTAAATAAAATTGACATAAGTTAGATCAAAGAAAAAATTTACCTTTACCATTTGGAAGATAAATGTCTAAACAAAGGATAAAAATAAAGGCCTAATTTTAAAAAACTATTCTGAAAAGAGGTGTAACTTTTTAAAAAAATATTTTATTTATTTATTTTTAGAGAAAGGGGGAAGGGAAGGAGAAAGAGAGAGAGAGAGAGAAACATCAATGTGTCGTTGCCTCTCACGCACCACCTACTGGAGACCTGGCACACAATCCAGGCATGTGCCATGACTGGGAATCGAACTGGTGACCCTTTGGTTGCCACTACTCAACCCACTGAGCCACACCAGCCAGGGCGGAGGTGCAACTTGTTTTCTTAATCCCTTCACTTTTTTTACCCAGCCCCACAACCCTCCTCACCTCTGACAGCTGTCAGTCTGATTACCAGAAGGAAAGGGGTTAGGGGGAAGCAGAAGAGGACGGGGGGGGGGGGGGGGGGGCGATAAATGGTGACAGGAGACTTGACTTGGTGTGGTGAACACATTATAATATACAAATGATGAATTATAGAACTGTACACCTGAAACCTATATAATTTTATTAACCAATGTCATCCCAATAAATTCAATAAAAAAATAAAAATAAAAAGAGGTGCAGCTATCTTTTGCTACCAAAAAAGGTAAAACTGCAGAAATGGAAAAAAGATCATAAAAATAAAAAAAATTCTCTTTAAATGTTTACTTTTATTGCTGATACTATTATAAATGCCCCCATTTCCTCTCCTTTGCCTGTCTTCACCCAGCCCCTGCACGCTCCTTCCCTCTGGCCATCCCCACACTGCGGTCTGTGTCTATGGGTTATGTGGATGTGTTCTTTGGCTGATCCTTTCACTTTCTTTCATCCAGTCCTCCCTCCCTTTCCCCACCCTTGACAGCTATCAGTCTGTTTCATGTATTCATACCTCTGTCTCTATTTTGTTCATCACTTAATTTTGTTCATTAGATTCCTTATATAAGTGAGATCATATGGCATTTGTCTTTCTCTGACTGGCTTATTTCACGTAGGATAATAACCTCCAGGTTCATCCATGCTGTCACAAAAGGTAAGAAAAAATTAAATAACAGTTCTTTTGCATACTCTAATTTGAAAGCTAAAAGAAACATTTTATTCTATAATTATAAGAATCTTTCAAGGAATCATTATAAACACATGCACACAGACACATGTATTTTTATGGTATGGGATTTTGGGCTGATATTTCAGAATCAAGATCTGCAATTTAAGGTCTGAAGATCCCAGACACTTTCAGAACATCCAGACTACAGTGCTTAGAACAAGGTAGTTCATTCTCCAAAAAAAGCCTATGTCACCTTCAAGTTTATGATTTAAGAGAAGTCAAAATGCAGTCCAACCTTGCACAACACAACAAAAAAACTGCATTTCATAAAACTAAGGAGAACGTATATGTGTGTAGGTGCAGACGCACACATCCTAGGGCTGGAATTGAGTTCCTAGGGCTACAGGCAACTGAAAAGCTGATGTTATTAGGGCAGTTGGTGGGTCTGGGGCGGAAGAAGTTGGTTGCCCATCACCTAGTCAGAATGGGTGGAGATGAGCACCCCTACTAACACACACACATAAATGCATGCCTAAGGCTACTTATTTATAATATTTTCTCTTCCAATAATACCTTGATGATCATTTTGGATGAATGATCTGCTGTGGAAATTATATCCTGAAGTGTGGCTTAGGATATGCAGGAGTCAAGCCAAATGTACAAGAATCAACCAACAAAGGATATTTAAAATTCAGGTTTATAAAACAAACCTGAAGATTTGATAACCAGGTAATATTATATTAAGGTAACTATGAACAGTTTTAACTCAGGTCCTGTCATCACATAATACAAATTAAGTATCCAAGCACAGAGGATACCCAAAGCAGGAATATCAAGTGGGGTAACAGACAACTGATATTTTGTCCAACACTGTAATAGGAAGGGCAGACTTCTATACTAACCAAGTTTGCTGCTAGGGAAAGAACAGCAAAGAAAGGGGTGAGGATGCCGGGGGTGACAACACTAGATTCTGTCACATCCTGGTTTCCCAGAGTTTTTCTTCTTTCTTTTATTAATGTAGGTTGCCCAGAAGCTATCAGACTCCTTATAATTATTTCAGAATAATTTTCAGGTATCAGAGCTTCTGCAAATTCTCTATTTTAAAAACTTTTCATATTATAAAATGATGGGTCAACATAAGAAATATTTTCCTTAATCTTTTGACCTGTCTCTGATTGTCAATAGCAATGACAAGAAAACATCAAAGAGATGTTTGTTTCAAAAGAAATAATAAAAAATAATAAAATTATGAAAGTAATAATTTGAGCAGCTCAAAATAAATCCGGCCTAAATCAATCAGGGCAAACATAGGTCTATTCTTAAAGTTACATATAAAAATGTTCTTGTGTCATTCACAGAGGTAGGTCAGAAAGCTAAAGAAATGGCAATTAATAGAAATCCAAAATACTAGTCCGTTAAAAGCAGTAAAGATTATATAAAGCAAAGGACAAGTGATATGGCTCATTATTGTAACAGAAAAGTAACTTCACAATTACTGAGGTGCTACCTCAGAACAATGTAATGTTTTCAGTCTAATATGATATATTCTGGGCATTAATCTTTAATGATAAAGGACAATGCTTTTGGTTAAACTATGGATAACTATGATGTGAGGCTCAAAAATGAGTGAGTTTTCAATCCTGACATATTAAGATTGTGCTATGGATTGTGCTCAAGATTTTCCAAAGTTTTTCAATTAAGTGGAACAGTAAAATTATTATAAGAAGCCAAGTTATTTGAGAGAAGCAAAACTTTTAATGCATTATTTTTATATTAAAATATACTATTTTTATTATGTAATGAACTTTTTAAAAAATTGCTCCCAAAAACATCAAAGTGAGATGGCAGGTAGCACTAGAAAAACTTAAAGTATTAAATGCATTAGAAAGAGAAAATAATACAATTTTAGACATTTAATTCATTTTTGAAATATAATTATTTTAATTAGATATTAGTACCATATTTTGCTGTGTATAATGCACACTCACATTTCTTGTACACATTACACACGGGATTACTACACCCATTACCATGTCTAGGTAAGCCTTATACCCATATATAATGCACATCCTTATTTTTCCCTCAAAAATTTGGGCAAAAAGTGTGCATTATACATGGTAAACTATGGTGAATAAAGTCAAACATGATTACTAGATTTAAAACAACTAAGATACTTAGGAACTATCAATTCTGTCTCTAAATCAAATACTATCTTAATTTAAAAATCACTTTACAACTTTTAATATAAACCACAAATGCAATGGGTACATGTCATCCTAGGATTTGATATCAGTGTCCTGACCTTATGAATATGGTCTAAATGTCTCTATATAAAATTTTTGAACAAATTTCTGTATTATACTGTGAACCTCAAAGTAAACACTTCACATATGTACACACAAAATGATAAGCTATATAAAGTAATTTCCAATATAACTCCTTCAATACTTTGAAGAATATTTTTTAAATACCCTGAAGAATACTCCTTCAATATTGTTTTATTATTACTCTGTTTGCTGTCATTCCTATATAAGGGATTTGTCCTTCCTCTCTGGTTATTTTTAAGACCATTTCCTTTTCTCTATTCTTTCCTTTTTGGGCTATGATGTAATATATTTTGGTCCTTCTCATTTCATTCTCCATACCTATGTCTCTCTCATATTTCCATTAAGTGATGTCTTTATGTAATTCCTCCAATATGAGGTAATTTCCTCAGGTAAATACTTCAATATGCTTATTATTTCTTCTGCTGGTCTAATCTGCTCTTTTACCTGTTTACTGATTTTTTTTAAACTTACATTTTTCTTATTTCTAAGAGTATCATCTCCCCCCAAATTTGGTCATTCCTAAATGATGGTCTCTTCTTATGTATCTTTGTTATCCTGTTTTCGTTCTTTTGTACATTTCACCACAGGCAGGTTAACCATACATCCTGGCTTGCCATGGACAGTTTGATATACTTCTGTTGTGTCTGCATCCTGTCTGGTTTAGCATCTGTCCTAAACAAAAGTTCTCCACAATTAACGATAAAAGATAACAGTCATCTAATTATTAGATGTCCTATATTCTTATATTTAATAGTTCTAGCTGTTGTCATTTTTTTCAGTCCATCTATTAAATAATGGTTTTGTTGACTTAGTTGTGGTTGGTGTGTTTTGGTAGCACATTGATTACTTGATTTTTAAAAAATTGATAGTAAAATAAAATTTATTTTATTTACTTGCTTTAAAATTAAGTATCTAAAACAAAAAATAGCATCAATGTGTTACATGTGATTGCATAAACAAATTAAAATGTACAGCAACAACAGCATAAAGAATGGAAGAAAGACAAGGAAATCCAATGTGAGAAACACACTACATTTGAACTGAATCAATACAATAGTAATTGAAGGCATATGATCTTCAGTTGGGAGTACAGTTGAACTTAAACTGGGAAAATTTTCCTTTGGAGAAAAATTATTTCCTTCTCTACCTTTAGCCGGAGAGCACCACTAACAGTTTCCACTTTGGCCTCCCACAGGGTCTCATAGTCTCAGGGAATCCCAAACTGAAACTTACACATTGCTGCTGTCCAAGGACAAGTGTCTCGCCATCAGTGGTGCTGTGAGTATGTGTGTGTCTCAGGGAACCGTGTGTCTCTCCCAAGTCCTGGCTTCCTATAGTTCTCCTGCTCCCTGATGCTCTGACCTGCAACTCATGATATTTTGGGGAAAGAGTAAATCTCAAGACTGACAGTGTATGTCCTTTTACAGGGTATGCCTCAGACAGTATGTCCTCTTACTAGGTCAAGTTGTTCTACGGTGGGAAGGTTTTTCAAAGTACCAAATCAACAATTATTTCAGACCATACACTATTTGTAAACTACTTTACTCCTCTATGAAATGGATGTCTTTTATATTATCACACTGAAATTTATGACACATTGCAGACTGCCCTACAGAGAGATGGTACTAATTTATCTCCCAAACAAAATGTGCTTTTTACCCAATCCTTGCCATTTCTAGGCAACCTCAATTTTTTCTTGATTCGAATACTTTTCTTGATTCGAGTATTTTTTCCATTGATTCTTTTGTGTTTTCTAGGTGAATAATCCTATCTACAAATACAGGGTTTACAACTTTAAAAATCATGTTAAAGTTCTTCATCTTTCAAAACACTGATAGACAGTGCTATGTTACCAAAAGCTAACTGTACTCATTGTCTAGGTCACAAAGAGACAACTAACTTTACCATTGTCTTAGATAGCTAGCGATACATCTTTGAAGTGATGCTACTGCTCGTTGACCACAGGGAATTTTCTGACTCACTGCCTTTATTCTCTTCAGTGAGGCATGCACACACAAATTAAAATGCAGTAATTATCCCATCCAGACATCATAACCAGGAACTCTACTAATTCTACTTTAATCAATTTCCTTCTTATTCATATAGATACAATATTTTAAGCATATTTTAACCCCTTTCTTCCTTTCTTCTCCCAACTCTTCCATTTAACACACACATATACATACATACCCTCTCTCATTTTTTCTTCCTGAGCTGAAAACAACTTCATTCATCACTAAATGTATAAATTTAGTGAAAAGTAAAACTAGTAAAATCTGAAACAACAAAATGACTTCAATTTTAAATTAAAATGAAAACAAAGGCCAATACCATTAATCAGTCTAGACTGTTAATCAATTTCCCTACAGATTCTCCATGAAGATTTCCATCAGTTTATTTATTTTTGACTAATGATACCTATTTTTCTATAACTATGAACACTAAAGATAAATTTGGACATGACTTTTAATTCAATTTTTATTATTTTTCTTCATTGCTATTTCAGTAACACATATAGGATTTTGAAGATTGGCTCAGGAAACTACCTTCTGTGATCTCCATACGAGTTAGTCAATAAGTGCTATAAATTCCATCCCGAGAGAGTCATCTATCCCTTTCTATCCTCACCAGCATTTAGATCTCAGCATTTTTTTTGGAATATTTTAAAAACCTTCTAGTGGAGGTATAACTAAGTTTACTCTCACTCGACCCATTCTATACTCTGCTGCCAAAGTGGTCTTTCTAAAGTGCATATATTAACTTTACCACTGTTTAACATCTTTCAAAAAACTTCATTTCCTTCTGCAGAAAAATCCAAATGCCTTTTATATGACACAGAAAGTCTCCATCATATGACCTCACCTCCCCCTCTAGGTTCTCTCCTGCCACTTCTCAAAACCCAGTCTGTAGCCAGACTGGCCTATTGGAAGATTTATGATTTCAGCCATTTTGCCTGTGTAGAACCGATACATTCTTTACAATTTGAATCAATTTTACAAACAGAATGTTGAGCAAAAGAATACAGACATACTAGGTTATGTACATGGTGTCATTTATATAAAGTTTAGTAGAAAAATCTGTAACACTACAAGTCAGAATAGTAGCTACTCTTGATGTTAGAATGTAACTGAAAGGGGACACAAGAAGATCTTTTGGAGCAAAGACAAAAATAACATGATCATATCAATAGATGTGGAAAAAGCATTTGACAATGTACAGCACCCATTTATGATAAAAACACTCTGTGAAGTGGGAATAGAGGGAGCATTCCTCAACATAATAAAGGCCATATATGAGAGACCTACAGCCAACATCATACTCAATGGACGAAAACTAAAAGCCTTTCCACTAAGATAAGGAACAAGACAAGGTTGTTCACTTTCATCACTTCTATTCAATATCGTTTGGAAGTTTTAGCCACAGCAATCAGACAAGAAAAGGAAATAAAAGGCATCCAAATTGGAAAGGAGGAAACAAAACTGTCGTTGTATGCAGATGACATGACAGTATACATAGAAAATCCTATAGACTCCACCCAAAAACTGCTCAACCTAATAAATGAATTTGGCAAAACAGCCGGAAACCAAGTCAATATCCAGAAATCAAAGGCATTTTTGTATACCAATAATGAAACAGCAGAAGCAGAAATCAAGAAAAAATCCCATTTGATATAGCAAAAAGAAAAATAAAATACCTAGGAATAAACCTAACCAAAGAGGTAAAAGCCCTGTATGCAGAAAACTACACAACACTGAAGAAAGAAATCAAGGAGG